>VZTN01035285.1:119637-160423 GCA_013400515.1 Erpornis zantholeuca | reverse complement strand
CCCGGGCGCTCAGGGCTCCGTGCGGGGACAGGTGCGCGTGGCCAGGCTCTGGGACACCCCGGGCGGGCGGCACCGCTCCCGGCCAGGTGCTGCCCGTGCCGCTGCTCCGGGATCCGTCCCCGTGGCCCTTGCCTGCTCCATCACAGGTGCTCTCAGAGACACCCTCTGGGTCGCCCCCAGAGCCCCTGGGCTTGACCACAGCCCTTGGCAGTGTCCCTTCCCTGTGAAACAGCCACCTTTCCGTGCCAGGGCAGGTCCCGGCACAGGCACCGCACTGGGGGTGGCAGCTCCTCGCCCCAGCGGGAAGGGGTTTGCCCTCCATCGCCCCGCTGCCTGCCGGTGCCCGGTGTCCCCGGGCTCTCTCCCGGTGCCTCTCCTCGCACCATGTGCTCCGGCAGGGATCAGCTGTCAGGGTGCCGAAGGGCAGGGCTCAGCCCACGCATGCAGCCCAGCACTTGCTCCGAGTTCCTCCGGAGCGAAACGTGCGGGAAGCTTTTCCCCGTGGTCCGTCTCCATCACGAGCATCCCCCTGGGTGATGCAGGGATGAGGTGCAGATAAGCTTGGCCTCTCTCGGACTGCTCTCCGGACAGCTTTCCCAGTGCTTTTTTTGGTGGCTTGTTTGTTTTGAGCGACGGTTTCAAGTGTGTTTAAGTCAGACTTGAAAAGAAAACGTGAGAGGTTAAGCAGGAGTAGCATTGAACCTGTGCAGAATTTGTAAGGGCTGTTCCCACAGCTTTGAAAAAAATGGCAGTGACCCTTCTGAACTGCAGTGTAATTGGTCTATCTTTAACTTTTCCTTAGATAAAGAAAGAAAATCTGTTCTGTTTCCTTAAGTCCTGTCTATTTTGGTTTGGTTTGTGTTTTGTTTGTTTGTGGGAGTTTATTTGTTTGTTTTTGGGGGTTGTTTGTTTTTTCTCTAATTTAGAAAGAAAGATAGAGAAAAGCCAGGTCAACAACAGGCTTCAGAGAGAGGCAACAATTTAATTTTAAATTCTCTTTTGCAGTAGCTTTTTTAGAAGTGAGAGAATACTTTCTCACCTCTGCCACTGTTCTTTTTTTAATCCCCCAAAAAAGGGAGAGATCAGTGCACATGGGATCACAGTGGCATGGGTCTACACACTTGCTGTTTTCAACCCCAAACTACTTCTTCCTAATCTTTCTTAGTCCCCTTTCTCTTCCAGGCTGTGTTTTTCTCTTATTGATTTGTTTTGGTCCATAAAAATATCTTAGTTTGTCTTTAGAGTGCAGGACTTGCCAGTGAGGTAATCAAAAGTACTCAGGTACCAAGTATTTAATCAGACTAATTCTTTCTTAATGAATCAAAAATCATCATGTGCTTCTTCTGCAGATATAATTTATGGATTTCCCAGGTTTCCAGTTCTGCTGCAACTTTGCATTTGAATTATTTCTGCAAATTTTGGTCGTTGGCATCACTGCTTTAAAAACAAAACTGCCTCAAAAGAAAGTGAAAACAAAAGGCAGATTAAGGATGAAAATGTGAAGTTTCCATAAAATGTGTTTAGTCCAAGAAATGTGAGCTCTAAGTGTATTCTCTGTGTTTTTGTAGAGGAGCTTGTTTGGGTGGAACATGCTGGTGTCTGATAGGGGCTTGTGTACACCTGTGTGGGAAATAACATTTTGAATCTTCAGCCTCAGAACAGCTCTGAGCTGTAGCAGAAGCTTTTGCTGCTCCTTTGGGGGAGTGTTTTATTCCCTGAATGTTGTCAGTAAATCTGAATCTCTCCTTTACAGCTGGAGGAAACTTTGCACCGTGAAGCTTAAGAGCAGGGTTTTAAAACTTTGGCTCCAATCCAAAGCTCTTAAGTTCTTGTTTAACTTGAAAACATTTGAAAGTGGACTCAAAGTCAGTGACTTTATTCACATTTGTGGATTTGAGGAAAGGAATAGCTGCTTGTGGGAGCAGGCCCTTACCCAATTAAGGGAGTTTTAAGTTTTCACAGCAGCCGAGCAGTTGTGGTTTATGGGAGCTGCAGGTTTGCAACGCCCACGAGATGAGGCAATTTTCTGGTACAGAATTAGATCTGCCACATGAAAATGCTGGTGCAAATGACCTGACAGATTTCACAGGGCTGGTCAGCAAAAGGGTGAAGACTTGCACGGAGATTTATGTTCTCTTCAAGGGGTTCTGGATGTATGATACACTTGAAAACACATCTAACTGAATGTGGGAAACAAAAAACAAACCATAAAACGAAGGCAAATGAGTCTTATGACATTTTTATATAAAGTCCTTCCTCAGTCCACATAATTTGGAGAGGGGGGATTATTCATCAAACCCAAAAGCAAAGCTTGCTGTAATTTATTTTTTCTCCTGGAGCTGTTAAGAGAGCCAGGGCAGTGTGAGTGTATCAGGCAGTGATGACAAGTTGAATGTATTCCTGGTCTGAGGCTGCCAAAATTCAGCCCTATTGTGAATTAATGCAGCATAAACATCTCATCAGAGGAAGCCTTTCCTGGGGCAGTACTTTGTCAGGGTTGGATGTAACCATCCCATGGCAATTCCTGGGTGTTGGAGGGAGGTGGCTGTGTGCTGCTGTTGGCTGGCTGTAGTTTTGCCATTAAACATTGCAGTGATGATGCTCATCCCTGCCCTTAGCCAGCAAGAAAGCAGCTTTAGCTTTTGTGCATATAAGGCATCTGCTTACATATTATTATCCTGTCAAGAGCAGAGAAAACGTCGTGATTAAGTCCTCTAAACTCTCTGACCCTCATACTCCAAACCAGAGCGTGGTTGTGGAGGAGAAGAGAGCAGGGATATCTTTGCAGGCTGTGCATTGTCAGGTGCAGAATTTTAATTTCAGCCTCGTGGGCTCTAACTCCACTGCTACATCAATATCTCCAGGAAAGCTCTCCAGCCTTCAGAAGAAATGCCAGAGAGTGACTTGTGCTCATGTGATTGAGCTCCTTCAGCTTCTAAAGCAGGGAGATGCTGTGCAGGCTGTGCACGGAGATGGTCCTTGGTGCTCCCTAGCTCCCAGATCTTTCCTGGGAACTGTCTGAGATATCACCAGATTGCTTGGGGCAGAAATGTGGCCAGGAGCCATTCTAAAAATTTAACAGTAGAAATGACTAAGGACTTAAAACAGACCCTTGCACACAAAAAACCTGTTTAATTTATTGGCTTAGATGGAGAGTGCTGTGCTGCCATCGCTCAGGGCTCACCCTGAGTGCCCCAGGGAGGGATTTTCCTCTAAGGCCAACTCTTCATTGCTTTGAATTTGGTGGTCAGTTCTCTTTGTGTCAGGGATTACTGCGGGTTCTTGCTGCTGATGTGCTGCTCTGAGAGATTCACCACGAGAAGAACAGGCTAGTGGATGATATGGACTTTTTAAGGAAGTGTTCCTCTGTTTTCTTTTTATTTTCATTTTGCCCCATATATTAGTAAACCAAATATTGAAAAAATTCTGTATTAGAACAAACATTTGCACATTTCTAGGTTCTTTTAATAGTTCTGCAGATCATATTTTTTGGGGAGAGGGGGAGGTGAGGAAATGTGGGTGGTAACAACAGGCTGCACATGCTGCTGAATCTGTTCCTTTTTAGTTTATATCACTTTCAGGTTTTGCAGCACTGCAAGCCCTAAGAAGGAGATTTAGGGGGAAAGCTGATTTACTCCAGATTAAAAGTTTATCCAGCAGATGACTTTTTTGGTAGGAATTTTCTTTTCCACACCATATCTATAAAATTGCAACAGATCATGTCCTTCTTTCTTTAAATTTAGATCACTTTTAATCCCAAATGTAGTCTGCTCTTCCTTAAAGTACAAACATTCGTTGTTGGATGTAAAGCTGGAGCTGTCCAGCGAGCCACTGGCACCTCCCTGCCTCCTGTGGATTCTCAATGACCAGTGTTAAAGCATTGCATAAATGTTGGTTTTGCCTCCTTATCTTTCTATTCATGACAACTAAGCACTCCGTGATGCTTTTCTTCATTAAACTATTTCTTTATACAGAATTGCTTTCTTTTGCTGGTAATAATTCTTTTAATCTCAACAGCCTTGAAAGTAGCTGCATTTGGTTTAAGTTGGCAAGCGTTGGGTGAAGTGTTTTAATTTTCTTCTCTGATAAATTCGGCTGTGGTCCTTGTTACAAGAGAAGACAAATAGAAAGTAGATCAGCCAAGTGACAGAACTGTCCTTCAGGTGACTGTCTGCTTGGATCTCATCAGTCACATCCAAACACATGGAAATTTCATTTCCAGTTGGTGCTGCCAGCGCGGGGATGTTTTTTAGATGCTGCCTGCAATTCTGTTTGACACAGAGCACGTGCTGTGGTAAACACTGCTCAGTTCTCTGGCCCCGAGGTCGTCTGGGTTGGCTCTCACAAGCAGATGTTCTGCTGGATCTTCTCAAAGCCTGGGCCATTTGGAAAGGGCTGTGGAAGGGAGAGAGAAAACAGCTTCTCAGAGATGGACTCCAACGTCCTGTCCTGACCTCTGCCTCTGCTCCATTGCTGTGCCAGGGAGCCCACGCTGAGAGTCAGGTGCTGGGAGTGTGCTGCTCCTTCCCCAGGTTGGCAGCTCTGTTGTGGAGCCCAGTGAGTGGAGAACTTGGAATCTGCCTTTCCAAACATCCCTTAAGCCTCTTGTGCTTGCACAGAGACTCAGCATGTTTTCACTCAGTAAGAAAGAAAATCCATTTGATAATTCGAGAGCTGAAAAGTACTTCTTCCACGGAGCTGCAAGAAAGTAAAACTAATTAAATGCAGCTAATTAAAGCTCTATAAACCTTCGCTTAATGCTGGCTGAGTAACTGTCCACTCTGGGTTGTGTATGCCGGGAAAGTAAATAGTGAGTAATGCAGCTGGAGATTAAAATACATTAGCTGTCCTCACTGCAATGCTAAACCCTTGCCCTGGTAATAGCAGCTGAAGTGCCAGAGGACTGGAGAGGAGGCACTTGCCTCTGAGGGCTGTGGGATCATCCCTGATGCTGCTCCCCAGGTCCCTGGGATGTGGGACTTGCTCAGTGCTGTTATCTCTGCACTGCTGTAGTTCGGGAAGTGCTGTCCTCTGGCTGGGGTGGCTTTTCCAGCACAGAGGAAGGAGGGAAGGAGGCAAAAGGGAAGGAAAGGAAGTGTGCTGATGGGCCTGGACAGGTTTCCTGTGGGGCTGCCAGCCAGGCTCTGCTCACTGAGGTATCGATTCCCTTTGAGTGGCAGGAGCAGATCCCAGGGCCCAGGCAGGGCTTGGGTTTCAGGGGGCTGATGCCAGCAGAGGCTCCTGAGCCAGCCAGGGCTGTGCTGGGCAGTGTGGCCATCACAGCTCTTCCCTTGCTGCTTCCTCTCCCCAGTGCATGGAGCTGCTGAGAGCAGTGCAGTCCTCCCACATCCGTGAGCAAACATCCCTGCCAGGGACCAGGCTGCTCCCTCTGCCATCAGCTGCCTCCTTCAAAGCAGAGAGGAAGCCCAGGGTGTCCCTCAGGCTGCTGAGAATGGTGTCTCAGAGCTCAGGAAAGAATTTTATAGACCAGGTGTGCTTCCAGTCAGATGCACTGAGACTCTTTCCTCATTCTGCCTCAAAACCCACCTACTGGGGGATATGCTGTTTAGTCCAGCTTGAATTTGAGACACCTTCCAAAACTTTATCAAAACAGGTGTCTTCATGAAGATTTTAAAGTCTTGTCAGGCTTGCAGTAGTTCTTTCCTTCAGACAGAAAAAAAAGTATTAAAAGAAAATTCTATCTTTAAATACAGAAATCATTTAAAAGTATTTTTCCATAGTATTTGGTGTAACATTTTTATTACAATTATGTGAATAGAGTCAAAAATCTGAGAAACAAGAGTGAGAGAAACCTCAGAGGCTCTGGATTGCTGATTATTGTTCAAGATACACTCTGTAAGCTGTTTACTGCATTGCCAATAGGAAGGTTTGAGGAATAATTGTTGTCTGTGATTCTTTTTGCCATAGGGACTATGGAATCAAAGAATGACAAAATAATCTGTGCTGGAAAGGACTGCCAGAAGTCTCTTTTCCAGTCCCCTTCTCAAAGCAGGGTTAATTCCAAAACCCAATCATTCTCGTCCAGTTAGGCTGTGAAAATCTGCAGAGATGGAGCTCTCACAACATCTCCGAAATGTCTTTTTACAACATCTCTTTTCCAATGCTCAGTCGTTGTCATGGTGCATAATTTTGTCTTTATGTTCTGTGAGATTTTCCCTCGCTTCAACTTGTGAATGATGCCTGTCTCGTTGCTCTGCTGTCAGCTCCTGAGAGGAATCTGACTCCTCGGAGAAGAGTCTGTGATTCCCCTTCAGGTAGTGAAAGATAATTCCACACCTGAAGTTAAAGTTCGCTGTGATACTTGGTTTTCGAATCTAAAGGTGAGCCCCAGCCCAAGAATTAGCAGTTTAAGGAAAGATGGAGAGAGAGTTCCCTGCTGATGTCCAGTGCCACCTCACTGGCTCATTTTTAAATCACTGTCAGGCAGTCTTGGGTCAGAGGAACATTTTGTGGAGGATACAGAGGTGCCACTGCTGGCATTCCATGGAAAGCTGAGCAGATAGGAGCTGAATAAAGCCTTGATCCAGATGTTTTTTTTACATTTCTCAGGTGGCAAAGACCTGAAAACCAAAGATTAGGAGCTCAGATTTGTTGAGCTGGAGCTGGGAGAGCCTGTGAAGGATGGCCTTGGAAGTGTATTGGGCAGTGGTGACAGTGGATGGGTGAATGATCCTTGCAGAGGCTCTGCATGTAGATAAGAGATAAATGAGGTATTGGCATTCACTTGGGTAAAAATGGCTTTTAAACTTGAGCTAGTCTGCATTCCCTGAGTGTTTTGTCTCCAGTGCATGAGTTATCTCATCCTCAAGTACACATTTAAAGCACAAATGATGGATTGTTCCTTGACAGTGCTTCCCTCTTCCACTGAGCATTAGTGAGCAAAGCCTGCTGGAAGAGGGGGGTGAGGCAAATCATATTTGAGCTGCTGAGAGGATTCATAGGAATGGGAATTAGGTGGGAAAAAATTACTCACAGGTTTGGTGTTCATATCTAGGGAGAGGGCAATGCTGTGAGAGGCTTGCTCCCCTTCCAGACTCCTAATATGATACCCACAGGTGTAGGGAATGAACAACAAAGCCCTTCAAGGATGTGAAATTGAAAAGTCTTTCCATTCAACAGTTTTCTTTCAGGAGAGCTGCAGCTTGTGATTCAAATGCTGTTATATGCTCATTTATAAAACCTCAGGTTGCTTTGGAGGGGCTTGGAGACCTGGCTGGAGAAGTCCAGCTCATGGGTGGGCTTAAACACGTTGGGTTTGTATCTCATGACTCAGAAAATCCCTCAGCACCTGCCTGGCTTCCAGTGGATGAAGAACCTCCCCTCTAAAAGCTTCTCCAGCAGAGCATGTAGGCAGTGCTTACTGAAGGCAGATCTCCAAGTTTCAGAGACAGCAGTGAAGTTCAGTGGTGGGCTCAGTGTAGCAGATGCTCGAGGGTTTTTCTTTCTTTATTTTTGCATAAAGATTGATTTAATTTCATCCCTTAGAACCGAGCATGTGTTTGGCTGCTTTATTGAACTGGGGTCCTAATTGCCATTCCATGCAGACTTTTGGTGTCTTTTTCCAGACTTCTTGGAAGAGCTGTAGAACACATTTGGCCTCTAAGATCATGGAGCAGTGTCTCCTGGAGCGTTTGGTGTTCTCTAGCAAGCAGCAATGTTTTATGTGGCCGCTTGGATTAACTCAGAGGGAGTTTAAGGAGCTGAAGGATGACTTGAAAAGGAGCCTGTTTTTCTTGAACTGTGCTCAGAGTCTTTCCCTCTACTGTAACCTTAGCTGGCTCACATTTCAGGTTGCAGGCTCCTGTGAAAACTTGTATTTAGACTTTCTACCCCAAATGGGAATTATTTTTCTGGTGAAGGACAGCCAAACAATTGTACACTGCCAAATGCTGCTGCACGAGCAACGTTAAGTTACTGGGTTGAGAAAGGCCAGAAACATCTTGATGCAGAGGGCTGACCTTTGTGGTTCTCCAAAAAGCAAAGTATTTCCAACACACTGGCCCTCTTAGTACCGTTCTTTAAGAAGCATCTCTTTCACATACATCTTGTGGATGAAGTAACCTCCTGGCAGTTGATATAAATCCATCCTGGCCACTGTAAAGATGACTTTTCCCTCTTCTCCTGTGCTAATCTCTGAAGTAGCAGCTTTCACTCTTCTGATTGTGCATATTCCTTCAGGTGATGAGTAGTCAGCAAATATTGCAGCTCTCCTCATTCTCTCCCATGTGTTGGCATCTCTGAGAAGGAAAGAGCTGCTCAGATGAACGTTGGCATTTGTTAGGAGAGCATTCCAAGGAATATCTGGTGTTTTTTCCTCCCATCTGTTTCCCCACACCACTGATGTAGGACTTGCCAGATGCCCACCTGCCCTGGAAACTCCCCAGCTGGGTTCGGAGTATGGATTTTGTCAAGGAAGTGTGGGATTCTCTTTGATTTTGCTGTGTTGAACTCTTTCACTAATTACAATTTCACTGTGAATTTAGAAGCTTGTGTTTCCCTAAATTGAGCTTCTGTGGACACAAACTAAGAATTTCTGCATTTAATAGGGCCACTGTTCTGAGCATGTCCATCCCAGAAGCTGGGGTGAGAACTCAATCTTATTGTGAAGATGGAGTGAATTTATTTGCATTGCCTAATTGAAGAGCTAAAAATTAAATGCAGGTTTCCCCTTTCTCTCACTCTTTTTTTTTACTTTTTCTTCCCAAGTTCTGGGGCAAAACTACTAAGCAGCAGCTTTTCTGTGTGCTAAAGACAGTTTTGCTGCAATTTTGATGTCGAAATAAGGTAGGATTTGCAGCCTCAGGAGTCTTAGGAGCAGTGGAGCCATCCCAGAGATGAAGGATAGGAAGAAGCATCCTCCTGACATGATCCATGGTTTCTCAGGAGCGGAAAATGCTTTGGCTTTATGAGCACAGTGGATAGTTCAGGCTGAGACTTCATTCCTGTGTGGCAAAGACATGAGACAGACCCTTCTCTGTCCAGCTGTGGACGGAGCACATTTTGTGGTTGATAACTCCCAAATTTTTCCATGGTGGAGGGTGACTTCATTTGTTCAGTAAAGGAAGGAGCACAGATGATTTTAGAAGATGCTGATGTCCTTCTGTCTTCTTTAGCCATCATCTCTAGGAATGTTTTTACCTCTCCTTTTGTACGTAGTGTCTAAAGGAAAATTGAGGAAAGATGCATCTAAGTGGCTCTTGTCTTTATAGTGGGCATGACCCAGCTGATGCAGTCAGTGGAGCTCATTTCAACTTCAAGATTTAAAATAGAGCGGCTGGACTGGATCTGGAAAATTCCTCCTTCTCTTCCCAAATTCCAAAGGAATCCCTGGGTGCTCAGCTCAGCTGCTGCTCTCCCTGTTTTGAAATTCAGTTTTGTATTCAGTACAAAAGCCACTGCTTTTCTGGGAGTGGCTTTCTGATGGGATGCTGTTGTACTTCCACAGGATGCATTTCTCTGGGACCTCGGGAGTACTAGGAACTACATTTTTTCAGATGAGTTTTTGCTCTGTTGCTTTGAGGCTGTGTCAGATGTCAGCTCCTCTCAGCATGCCACCAGCAGATGTTTGACAGGGAGGACTAACAACTGGCTTTTCTTAGACTGCTGGAATATGGTATCTGGGAATTCTTGTGTGGGAATGGGAGAGGGGAGTGTGTGCATCTCTCAATGTTGGGCAGCATCCACTGCCTCCAAACTCACCTCCACCTTGGCAAGGGGTTGGGAAAGGGGAGTGTGTGCATCTGTCCATGTTGGGCAACATCCACTGCCTCCAAACTCACCTCCACCTTGGTATGGAGTGTTCTGCTGTCGAGGCTCAGCCTTTTCCACTTCAGTCCTTCTCCATTGTGTCTCTGTGGTAGCCCCATGCCTGTGTTGGCATTTTTGGATCCTATCCATAGCTTTGGGGGCTGGTTTATGTTCCTGTAGCCATTTCTTCCATGTTTGAGAGGAGAAAACAACCCCTCCCATGCAGGTGAATTTTAGAGCACCAGTGTTCATTGGGTTTTATATTTCTGTATTGCTACAGAGTAGAACTCAGAATTTCAAGCCAGGGTTCTTCAATCATTCTTTTTAAAATGAAGTTACAAATGCTCTCTAAACTGGATGAAATAACCACAAATTCCAGTGGGAACTGAGAGTAGACAACTCTTGTGTCTCATAGTTGATGGCCTCTGACAGAGATTAAGGTTTTTCATGAATTAATGAAGAGCAGTGACCATGTCCAAGGGGAAAGGTCCAACGAAATACCCATGAGAGAGGCAGAGCAATTCATCCACTCCTTTTCCCAGAGACTTCTCAGATATGAATGGGATGTTGACCAAGGGCTCTTTATTTTTTCTGAAGACTCAGAGCTGGCCTGCTCTTAGTTAGTGTTCCTACTTTGGGAAGGAAAGGATTCATTTCCACCTCAATCTTTGGCTCAGTGCGTTAGTTTTATTTCTTCATAAATGTCCATGGTGGCTCAGAGGAATTAAGTTGGACATTGATGTGCATGATTTAGGTAAATCTGCAGGACAAAAAAGAACTGATTTGGTGGGCAGAGGTCATGGAATAGCTTTTTTTAAAAGAAATGCAATTTGAGTAAAGTAATGCATTAGTAACCCAAAGCGATTATTTCAGTACTTCAAAATATAATTTCTGTGCTGTCACAGGCCCAGTATCTTTACAATTCTACATTACTGAAACGTTTCTCTTTTTTTAAATTTCTAATTCTGGTTTTTATTATTGTAAGAGGTTTTTTTGTAGTCTTTTGGTGTTTATTTGCTTTAAATACAATTTTTTTCTCAAAAGTTACACGTGCAGCAAGGCTGTCGACTGTGCTCAGCGGAGAGAAACTGAAACCAAAAGTAACATAATATGTGGAAGGCACTTTTCCCCATAGCCAAATTAACCTGAGCTGACCCTAAAAGCAAATGTGACATTTAACCTTTCTTGTTCCTGCCCAAGCTGTGCTGAGCTTGACCTCTGTCTGTTCTTTCCCATCGTCTTGGGGAGGGGACAGCTGAAGGCACAGCGTATTTACAGTACGTGGGGAGGGCTCGAGTTTCTTCTTTGAAGTGAGGCAGTGCTTTGGCCTGGGAGGTGGCAGAGGGCTGAGGGATGGAGGGGAAGAAATGCCTCTGCTATGTCAACTCACATGACTGCCTCTGACATGGGACGTGGCCACTGCAAAGTCTGGGTTTTGGGAGCTCTGTGCCTCGGGAGATGCAATCTGTCCTGGCTGCACAACAGCCACCGCCTTGATTTCCTTCACCTGACCACTCATGGAGGTTTTGCCATGGGAGGCAGGAGTTTTGAGCCTCCCTGGAGGAGAAGCAGCACCTTCATGGTGTTTGTGTGAAAAGAATAAAGTCTGAGAAAGGCTTTCTGTTTGTATTTCAACACTTCCTATTTTGTGAAATAACAGCAAAGTGAGAAGTAGGTAGAAAAATGTGCTGTACAAAAACCAGTTGTTCTTTAGAGACCAACATTGCTGATGGATTCTATTGTCATGAGAATTTACCCTCTTTTTTGTTAAGTGATAAAGAATTCAGTGACATAAAATGGGTTCCTCAATCACTTAACACACTGTAGAGCATTGAAATGTAACATCAACCTTCAAGGAGTAGGATTGTTTCTGTATGTAAAAGCTGCCTGAATTGTGTTGGAGTCATTCTGTGTAAACAGAAAGGCAAAGGCATTTTGTGCATTACCACAGCTTTATATTCCCCTTAGAAACAGTCAGGAAGGTTTCATTGCATAGTTTGAAAATGGAATTTTCTGTCATTGATTTGTCCCTCCTGAATTTTCCTGCCACGTTTCATTCTGCCTTTCTTAAAGAGTTTTCCAAGAGCTCTTGCTCCAAGCTGGATCCCACCTTGGCTCTATATTTATGATGTACAGCTCTGCGGGCTTCTCTCTGTCTGCACTGGGTACTTCAGGAATTTCATTTTGAGTGTGAAAATTAAAATATCCCCATTGATTTTCAACTCTGTTTCTTAAAATTTACTTGGGGTTGTACTATTGTCTTGTACTGAACCTGCAGCTTTCTTGAAGTGCCCATGTTGGCATTATTGCTCTTTCTCACCATTATTTGCCCTCAGTGAAAGGCTCAGCCCTGAATGCTGAGGGTCAGGGACTTTTGTGTCTTTCACTGGCTAAAAAGAGCCACAGGACACCCTGCAGGGGTGCCAAGTTATCCTATATATTCCTTAGAAACACCTTCCTCAAGCCCTCTGAACTGCCCTTTGCCAATTGCTGTATCTCTTGGATTTGCAAGGATCTTTAGTACCCACGAAGCAGTTAAAAGTTCACTGAAAAAACTCTACACATGGTCTTTAATGGGATGTGATTCAGCTCTGCTATTCCAGGCATCTGCTTTTAGGTGAGACAAAGTGGATCCTGAGCTTTGTTAAAGGTATTCAGCAGCTCCCACAAGAAGAGATCCAGAAGAGGTGGTTAATTTGCAGTTGCCTGCATTAGTCAGGTGAATTCCATGTGATGTCCTGGAGCTGAGCAAGCAGAACCACAAACACCATGTCAGGGGTGCCTGTACCTGAACAAACCATGAATGGGAACTGCTCTGAGGGTGCTGGGGATCGTTGTACTTGTGAATGAGAAAATCTGTCTTAGGCTGCTGCTTGACTTGCCTGGTTTCTCTTTGTTTATCCAGATAGTTCTGCACTGTGAATCTGCTGTGAACCTGCCCTTGTCTGTTCTGCTGGAAAAGTACTGCGAAGCTTTGTCAGCCCGCACCAATGTCACAGGTATTTCCTTCTCCATTTCTTGGTGGCTTCTTGTTACTGGAGGATCTGTTTTCAAAGTGTCCTTGCTCCAGGAGCAGCTTTTCCTGCTGAGATAAACACAGTGTCTCCAGCCTTGGCTTTTCCTTGGCGGCAGTGAGCGGTGGTGTGACAAGGGAAGAGAGCTTGGAATTTTACACACCTGGAGAGAGCTTCAGGGGAACTAATGACAGCTCTTTCTCATAGTTTAATATGTTGAATTAGCTGTGCTTACTGACCAATAGTTGAAGATTAGTACAGTTGAAGTGCCTTATCCATTTATCCAGACCAGTTTTCAGAAGTAGGGCAAAGCACTCGACTCTGGGCTAAAATACACCAGCACAAAAGGGATTCTATCTAAGAGATGTGAAACTGAATCCTGCTTTGCTTCAGAAGTGGGAGAAGCACACTCAGAGCCACTCCTCTTCAGCATTATTTTGGGGGGTGTTCACTGCAATGAGTGGAGCTTCTGGAGGAAAAATTAAATTTCTTCCCTTCCTCTTCACTTTTCTCTCCCCGGTGAATCTTCATGGAGGGAGGAGTTTAAAATTTCATGTGGTTATTATCATTCAGTTCTCCAGCCCTGGGAAATGGCAAAGGAAACAAAGCTCAGGGAATTAAAAACCTTTCTGTAAAATATGTCGGATCAATGGTGTTTTATTCTCACTTTATCAATTCCTTAAGGACAATAATCTCATCCAGGTATCAGTCTGAAGTGTGAAAGTTGTGATGCCTTAACTGCCTCTCAATTTGCATATAAATGTGTGTGGTGACCTGGATTATGAATCTGGCCCAAGATCTGCCCCTTGTGCCACTGTTTTCCAGGTAGCAGCTCTGCCTCGTGTAGCACATTTGTTTATATCAATTTCATGACCATCTATTCCATTCTGTAGCTGGAAACAGAGAGAAGATAAATGAGGTTCTATATTTGGACCTTTCTTTTAGGTGTTCTTTGCCTTTTGAATGTGTTTGTAAATATTATCATGAAACTTGCCATTTATTCGTGAAGTGTTTTTATCTTGTGCAGCTTCTATTTTAGAAAAAAAAAAAATAGTCATGTCAGGCTGCCTGATAAGTCAGCAAACAATTTATTTTTCAGTTGTGATGCACGAACACAGGGCATTTTCTCCAGTGGAGAGTGGCTACTGGAACAGAATTTTGATGGGAAAAGGGGAAGGAGAAGCCACAGAAGCCTCTCTTCTATTCCAGTATCCATTGTGTTCTCACTTCCATTGTAAGGTATCACTGATCAGAGGTAAAGCAATACTCTGAAATTAACAGAAGTTGATTTTTATAGAGTCAGTCCAGCCTGTAGCTTTTTTGGAACATACCTTGATACTTCAAAGTCCTGTGAACCTGTACTGTGTTTTGACAGTGGGTTATAAACCCCAAATATAGTAAACCCCAAATCTACTTCATGGCCAGCCTCAGGCATAAGCATGAGGTGAACTTTGGGACATCCTAGCAACAAAAACTCACTTTTTTCCTTAGCAGGGACCAGTGTTCTTTTCTCAGTGTGGTGGATCATCAACAAGAACATGTTGGTTCTAACCCTTATGTGTTGGGTTTGTGCTCCATGAAAATTGGATCTTCCAAACAGTCTGGAGTATTCAGCTATGAGCCTTCACATTAAAAATACAATTATCACCTCTTCATGGTCAGTAAAGCTCTGGTTGGTACAGTTAAAGACCAAAGCACTGTTTCATCCTAAATTAAAACCTAAAATGGAGAAGAAATGAAATACTTTTTCTTTATTGGCATCCAAGGATAATGAGCTCCTGTGACTAAGTCTGCTCTAATATTTCAGGGTCCCAAAAGAGGTGAGCTCTGTTGCATCCCTCATTTTGAACCCTGGTAATGACAAGGATGCGTCACACAGGAAGATTGGAGAGCTCCATTCAGCAGCGAGGGTGGAGAGAACCAGACCACAGAGCCTGCAGTGTCTGAGTCTTTTCTCTAGCTCCTGTTCTTTGACACAGCACAGATATCATATTTTAGAAGGGGGAAAAAAATAAAGAAAAGAAACCCAAGGAGAGCCATATTGAACAATCTTTATTTAGCTGGGAGAACAGTGAGCATTAAGCTTTGTAATTCATTATCTTCCCTGTTTCTTTTCCAGAAGATGCTGTTAATTAGTCCAATATGTTAATTTCCTCCTCTTATAATTACTAATTTCACCCCCAAAATATGTTCACGCTAAGTATCCCAAACAGATGGCATAAAATGCTTTTGAGAATGTAATGCATGGGTAATTTCACAGAATGGCTGAGGGAATGACATTGTAAATTCATTCCGAAGTGATTTAAACCAAGAAATACTTTTTCAGGGTTGGAAGGCAACATAATTCATTCTCTCTTTTGGGCATCATTTCCTTAAAAAATCCCTGGATGGCACCTTCAGGATTGCTTGGATTCAGTTCCTGAGCTTGATGGTGTTGTCAGTGAGTGGTTTAGGTCGTTAAAGAACCACCATCAAGGCTATTAGCAAAAGTGTGTTTAGCATGGATTTGTGAAAGTGTGAGTTAGCAAAGTTCAGTGTCAAGGTCCACTCTGTCACTTTTTACATGGATGAAACACACAAAGGAAAATCGAGTTAGAATTGAGATAGAAGGATTTACACAGAGATGAAAAATGCAAAAGGGTAAGAGGGACCTCCTGTTGAGGCACGAGGGTCAGAGCAGACCCCTCTTGCTTCTTAAACTCATTATAGAGCTTAGGTGCAGCTCAGTCCCAGACCTGGTCAATGGTTTATATCTAAAGGATTACACGTGTAATTAATTAGCATCACCTAAAGCAATACCAGCAAAAGGTGATCTCAATGGGATGTTGTAAAAACACCAGCTCACCACAGATGGAATTTTTACACAGCTTCTGAGCCAGCAGCAGTGTGAGGTTTGTTCACAGTTTTTAGGTGGATCATAAGATTTTTAGCAGCTCTTAATCACTGACTAATCTAACATTTACAGGAGGAATGAATAGAATTTATTGCAACTGCAATAGTCAATCACAGAGCCAAGATGGCAACATTGCTGTAGGTATCTAACTTTCCATCCTGGCCACAATCTGGGCAGGTAATTACTGAACTTGTAATAATTCCAGTAACATTGGAAGGTAAGGAATCCTCCAAGGCTGTCAGGGAACAACTGAATATTCCCACTGTCATTCCCCACCCTACATAGTCACTGCTCCCACCTTGGCCACACAAAAGTCTTTGGTGTGGGGTCAAAGGACACTTCACCACCAAACTCACATGGCCAAACTCACTTCACCACCAAACTCACATGGCCAAACTCATTTCACCACCAAACTCACATGGCCAAACTCACTTCACTACCAAACTCACATGGCCAAACTCACTTTACCACCAAACTCACTTCACAGAGGCCATGGCCTAGCAGGAATTCCTGGGATCATAGAGCAGTCCAGAGGAGAGCTGGGGAATGGGGGAAATGCACCCATCCAGATGGGGATGTGTGTTTGTGAACTTGAAGAAAAAATTTGTTTAATTATTACTTTGCTTTTGTATATAAGAGGAATTGGTTTAAATATGAGGATTTTTTTTTTTAGGTGACTCAGCTAAAGATGTTTCTGGTGTTGTAATCTCCTGGTGTGGTTTGACTAGAATTACAGTGCTGTCCAGGATGAGCAGGTGGCTGTAATTCTATATATCTGTGTGATACAGGCACTGAGTTATAGCTTGAATTTTTATATGAACTTAGAGAACAGGGGTCTTCAGTTCATACTGACATTCCATGTGTTTTTTTCCTTATTCCCTTCACATCCCTTGATGTTCCCATCTTATGTGTTTCCTCGAGAGACTGCAAGTCTCAGGTTACATCTGATCCTGCTCAATTTTGATCTGCATGGAAATCTTTTGATCCCTGTATTTGTTCCATTGACACATTTGACCATACAATCTTTAAGGCCTTCTCAAAATGTCTGAAAACAGGCATTTTGTCCAAAAAAATAAACGAGTGGATGGCCAATGCTACTGTGCTGTATCAGTAAAAAAATTACATTCTCTGTTTTTCTTCCCCTTCAGCCACTTTGAAGGTTGCAGTTTGCATTTATGGTGTTTAGGTGTACTCAGAAAATCCAGTAAAGGTGAGGCAGGAAATTAGATATCCTGCATTTCATTTCAAGAAGTTCTGGGATGGACTGGAAGGAAAAATTATTTGTTCTTCCTGGCGACTGGGTGCTCTTGAGGTGGGGGTTGGTTCCTTGCCCTCATTCTGGTCACTTTGTAGTGAAAGGCTGTTGTCTCACAGAAATGGGGTAAACATCCTGAGTGGTGGAGGATTCCACAGGCACAAATTCAGGCTTACACTACTCCTGTGTTGTTTCCTCAAGTCTCTGGGGGAGCTGTGGTTTAAGGAAAGTGTTGGTGGGTGTGGGAGGATGAATCCCAGGGATGGATTCCAGGGATGGATCCACAACTCATCAAAGGTGCTCATCAAATCTCCAGCTAACTTGGCATCACTTGGAGATTGCCATCATTTCCTCAGGTGCTGGGACAGTGTTTTATACTGGAGGCTCCTCCAGCACTTACAGAAGCACAAAACTGGGTATGTATGAATAGCTGTTCCTCTTGGCTGACTTGTTAGTTCTACGTAATCAATTTCAATCATTCTTGAATCAATCATTCCTGAATCAATCATCCTTTCAGTGGATGAGAGTTTTATGACCCACAAGCATATTTGATAGCTTGCTTTCCGTCCCCAACTGCGAAGGTGAGGCCTTCTCTGCTCCAAGGGTTATTCATTTCTGTACATCACACTATTCTGTTTCTTGGAAACAGAAGATCTGGCATCATTACACACCTAAATATCCCTCCAGAGTAATGGCATGGCAGCAGCTCTCACTGCTTCCCTCCTGCTTTTCCCAGCAGGTCACATCAATGAGCAGTCCCATTTAGAATGAGACTTGGATGGGCTATTTATTTTCACATATGCTTTCACTCCCTTGGCGTCAGCCTGCTGGCTGCAGCTCCCCACGCTGCTCCTGCAGCTGCCTGGGGGACAGGATGACGTCCACAGCACCCAGGCCTAGAGATAACCTCAGACATTGGTGTTTGCACAATCACCACTCGAGCTGGACACCAGCAACCTTCCCAGCGCTTCCTATTTTCAGAGGTTGCAACAGCACTATTTAAATAGAGGTGATGATGGTGGTTTACTTTCCCACTGCCCCAAATGACATACCAGGCAGGCTGGCTCTGCTCGCTTGTGCTTCCCAAAATAAAGCTGACAACGCTGGGTGTTGTTGAATAATTTGTATTACTGTCCTTATAATTTAAAAAGTTGCATTTTTTCAAGTCTGGTGTAGTTCCAAATCGAGGGTATGGAAATCTCTTGTATATTATGAAACTGTAGACAGTCCAACAAGTTCTGTGGTCCACTAAAGAGGATTATTAGGGTAATAGAATAATTTAATAATGCCAGGGTTGTGGGTTTGATCCCTGTATGGGCCATTCAGTTAAGAGTTGGACTCGATGATTTGGGTCCCCTCCAAATCAAATTATTTTGTGATTTAGGTTGGAAAAAGCCTTTAGGATCATCCAGTCGAACCATTAAGATAACACTACCATGTCCACCACCAAACCATGTCCCTATGCACCACATCTAATTTCTACATTTGCTGTAGAAGCAAAATGTTTATGAGGGGTTTGGAATTTCAGGTTTGGGGTTTTATTTTTGGGGTGAATGATTTATGTATGCGTTAGATAAACATATCTAAAGGTTATCCACATTTATCTCAGGTGTTCAGAGGCTGATGAGTTCTTCCAAATTTGCAACAACAAATCTCTAAGCTGTGTAAAGGAGGCTGTAAAATTCTCAGCATGAAACATGTTTCAGTAGGAAGTTGCTCAAGTGTATTGTTCCTATGGAAAGGTGCTTTTGTAGAACTTCAGTAAAGCACCAAAGGAAGTAATCTGCCCTTGGATTTTAGGTTATACAGGAATGTAAAGACCTTGGGAATGTACCACTGAGATTTCTTTCATATTTCAGAAGAGTGTCACTTCTCTGTCACTTCTGCCTGCTGCGTTCCCAGCAGACCCTCAGTAGTGACTGTGACAATGCCCCACTCCCATCAGATACACTTAAATCCTTGAAGTTAATACAGTTGGTACAATAAAAACCATTTGCTGAATGTGGTTTCTAAATTAGATCCGATTTTTTGCACACTTGATAATGATACATTCTTGATAGAATGATACACACTTGATAGATACATTCTGTAGAACCTCTAGTTTTGTCGAGTTCCACGGAACACATCGAGTGCCTTTTCTGTTCACACAGAATCATCTCAGTGTGTCTGCTCCTAAATGAGAACACCCCCTGTCCTTCAAATCAGCATTTCTCTCTGGGTTTGGGGCATGATGAGCCCTTCAAGTGTTGAAATAACTCTGTGGCCAATCTTAAGAGTAAACCCAGCAGTGGTACTACATACTGCCCTGTTGTGAAGGATGGGTGGTTTAAGGGCACGTCCAACATCTACAGTGCTGCAGGATAACTGTTAGGAGGAAATGGGAGAGATTGGGTGAAATAGGCAGGTTTTTTGTTGTTTCTGATGTCAGTAAAATGCCCAAGAGCTCATGAACCCCTGTCTGAGTTGACTCTTCAGGTTAGGAATGAGGTTCTAGATGCGCTCTTGTTGACACACAGTCGTGGTCTTGCCTTTGTTGCTTTGGACAACATGGATGTTCCCATGCTTCCTTTGGAGAGGTGTTCTGAGCCACACTCAGAGCCAGATTCACCACAGGGCCAGACCAAGGTGAGGCTGAGCTCCATCCATTTCTTTGTGAGGGCGAACTCTGTGTGTCTTTGGCCTCTGTGTGTAAAGTTGTACCTGGAGGTGCTGCCTTTCATTACTAGCAACTTTTTTTGACAGCATCTGTTCTTGGCGTGTTCAAGATGTGCCCAAAGCTGCTGGAGAATCCAGCAGTGGCTGGTTTGAGGAAGAAAAACTGAAAGGATGCTCCATACTTGCAGGTGCCTACCCTGGACTAGAATTTGAACACAGAAAATGGGTCAGAGATTCAGCTTGAAGAAATCACCTGCTGTGAGATTGTAGCTGGCAGCTCCTTGTTTAACTCTGAGTTGCATCACTTGGTTGAACTTCTAGAAGTAAACTGGACTAGAATTTGAACACAGAAAATGGGTCAGAGATTCAGCTTGAAGAAATCACCTGCTGTGAGATTGTAGCTGGCAGCTCCTTGTTTAACTCTGAGTTGCATCACTTGGTTGAACTTCTAGAAGTAAACTCTGTTCTGCAGGGAATTAATTTGCCTTGGCCTTCAACCCTGAGATGAGAACATCTTATTGTACAGTCATAGAACCATAGAGTTGTCTAAGTTAGTAAAGACCTTTAAAATCAGAGCCCAGCCCTTAACCCATCCCTGCTTAACCCTGTCCCCAAGTGCCACATCTACACCTCTTAAATACCACCAGGCTGGTGACTCAGCCACTTGCCTGGGCAGCCTATTGTCCCACGTACACAAAAATAGTTAAGCACTAAAGCCTGTCAAAATGCAAAGCAACCTGCAAAGCTCCAGCTCTGTATGGCTTGGCTTTCTTATTCCATTACCAAATAAGAACTATGAGAGTTTGTTGGTTTTTTTTTTTTTCCTCCAGCCATTCATCTTACTCGTTAAACCATCAGAGGGTGAACATTGGCTGTATAAGAAAGAAATAATGGAAAATGTTAACGTGGTTTATGTAAGCCTCTCGGACTTGAGCCATTCAACCTTGACCCTCTGTGCATCTTTATTTGTAGCAGATTCATTCTCTCTGTCGTGTTACATAAATGGTAACAAATGTCTGTGCATAAATGGTCAGACAAAAGGATTGTTTATGGATGCAGGTATTTCAAGTTGCACGTGCCAGTAGCTAAGAGGTGGCACAAATGAGAAACACATTCCTGAGGATATAGAATGCTGGGTGGTGTCTCAGCTTCCACTGATGTGGAACAGGAGTCTGATTTCGAGGCTCCCTCCTCACCCTCTGGCCTCTCCACCTTGTGCAGATGCCCCTGGTGCATCAGGCCAAGCATTTAGAAGCTGAACTCTTGCCTGCTGTCACTGTGAAATACACATGGTGGGGGGGTTCTTACCATGCCAGAGAAACCTGGTCCTGTGCAGGAAAGCCTCTGGGATGAACATGGAGGCTGGGAGAGTGTTCACCTATCTCCTGTATCCATGTTGTTCTCTAAATAGCCACTGCTGAAAACTGGAAGATGCAGTAGGTAGAGCCTCAGGCAGAACCAAATAGAGCTGCTCTGGTATTTTTAAACAAGCCTATTTTTCTTACTTATTGAGTTTAGAGGCAGCCTAAGGCCTGCTCAGCTGTAGATGCCTACTTTGCAATATCCAGAGTTACAGGAAATTAATCATTCCCCTAAGAACCTGATCTTTCTTTGAAAGTATCCCTCAGGTAATTCCACAGCAGGTGGGAGACTATTACTTGCTGCCTTCTGTGTAAATAAAGGGGAAGGAGTTGATATCAGAAGTGAGATGTATTTGCAATTTTGCCATTAATCTGTTCAAGGAGAGTGCTGGCAAGTTCACCCCTGTGAACGAGGGTGTGAAATCTTCAGATGAATCCTCAGTGTGGAGCCACACCTCAGTGGGCATCAAGTCTTTGAAATTTTTATCATCTAAGCACAAGATTTCTGACTGAGTGGCTTCTTACCTGAGAAATTTCTTGTGGGTTGTTTAATATATGTATATATGTATAAAAATATGCATATATATATGTATAAATCGATTTTGCTATCTGATTATTTTAGAAACCAAAAGTGTCATTATGCTGAAACTGTCCTTCCAGTAACCACTGGGTAAACATCCCAGTTCTAGGATTTAGGAGTATCATTGGTATTTTTTGTTGTCTTCTCTCCAGAAAAATGTATCTAAACAAAAATATATAAAAGTAATATGTGGCTGGTGTTCTCTGACATTGTTTTCATGGGTCACTGTTCTTATTTTGCTTAATTTCTTATGAAACCTTCTGAGATCCAAATGTAAAATTCTTATTAGCAGAAAAATACAGTTTTTTAGGTTGCTATAAAGTAGCTTGTTGTGCTACAGATCTCTGAGACAAGTGATACAGAAATTCACCCAGTAGGTGTATGTTTCTAAAAAGCAATTATTTTTTACAAGATGACAGTGAAAATTAATACAGCTCTATGTGTTATTAAATTTTTGACTATTATTTCCCCAACCTGGAGGATAAGATTATATGACCATTTTTAACAGGGAGACAAGAGAGCTCAGGGGTAGCAGTGGAAACATGCAGAGTAAAAATTGTTGTCTAGTATTTTCCTGTTATAATCATCAGAATGTTACTAACATCCACAAGACAATGAAATAAACATGTATGTTAAATTTGGGGAAACACAGTAAAAGAAAAATCTATGCAGCATTACATGGTATCTGTTACCTTGTTTTTCTGCAGTCCCATAGCCCACAGATGGAACAAGGAAAGAATATTCGATTTTTGATCTGCATTGCAGATTTCAGTGCACTCTGTAACTCTTCATCTCATTCCGGGAGGCCTGACTGTGATGGGTTACTTTAAGTCCACAATTTTGCAGTTGCTTCTTGCTTCCAGTGCTACAACAAACAGAAATATTTTGTTCTGGTTAACTTTCCGTAGTTTAAAATTTTAAAAACTCGTAGCCAAAGCAGGACCCATGGAAGCTGAGGGGTGGATATTTTTACCTCTGTTCTGTGTATGGTGAAAGATTAGAAATGAAATGATTTGCCAAGAATTCAAAGCCAATCACCAGAGGAACATCAGAACTTGAGGCGTTCTCGCTCTGCAGGCTGCCTGCAGTACTTGGTTGGGACTGAACCCAGAGCAATTAAAAGCAAGCAGCTGACAGCTTTGCATGGCAAAAGGTTTAAATATTCCATGGTAGCCTGGCAAGCCCACACCCAACCTGAGAGCTTTCTAATTGATTGATGCAACTGCTCTCGCTTTTAGCTGCATCTCCTAGGTGTTGATGTCCTCATTTGATGTTCTTCAGAAATGAGGAAGGACCCAAAGGTGAAGCTCATAGTTGTAACTTTATGCTAAAAGAATGGATTCCATTTGAATTTTTGGTGAAATTCCAGGGAAGAGAAGTAATGATTCTTGAGAAGGGAGTGCTGAGGTGTTCACAGTGAATAATGCAGTGACTATTGGAAGCTCAGGTAAGGGCAATGGAAATAACTTGTCCAACATCCCAGCATTAGCTGGAGCTGGGTTTGAAATTCCTGTCTCTCTGCCCCATGCTCTAATAACCACTCTGCTCCTGTATTAAATGTTTCACTTACATATTTTGATGTGCAGAAAATAGGATATAAATGTTATGACACTGACAGTGGTTGGTGAGTTCTGTGCTGTAGAAACACCTTTTATGCCCTACAAAAGATGGTATTTAAAGGTTTTTATGGAGCAAGGGGTGAGGTGATCAGCATTAAAATGATGCCTTAAATGGCTCCCTAGAAACAGAGAGCAGACAGGAAGAAAGGAATCAAGGAGGGATTGGTTGGAAAGGCCTTCAGAGGTACACTCTGGCCTCCAGAGGCTCCTGCCTCAGTGCATCCCAACACGGACAAGGACAGCTCCCGAGTTCTTCCCACTTGGATCTCAGCATCAATTCCCCAAGCAGAAGGCAGGCAAGGATGCAATTTGCCCAAGCTTGCCCCCCTCTTGCCAAGATTGTGGTTTGCAGTTGTTGGGCCTAGGAGGGTCTGGGTGTCCTTGGAGAGCTGGAGAGGCTTTGTTGTGTGTGTGTGAGCATGAGAGAACAGCACTGAACGAGCTCCAGGGAACTGCAGAGTGACACTGGGCAGGGCAGGATTGGAAATACAAAACAGTTCAAACCAAGGCATCAATAAAACATCTGTCCCCTTTATCTGTTCCGTGGATACAGCTGGTTATTGATAAGGAAATGTTAATGGTGGATGCTCTGGATTGCTCTGGCTGTGGGTGTGTTTACTGGGTAGATATATTTGCTTAATTAATTCATGGTCAAGGTGAACAAGGCTGTCATGGGAGACAATAAGGATGTGGGCCAGGCAAAAGTCTTATCTGAGCATGTCTGGCCTTTGTGTGATCTGAGCAGTAGCTGGAAAGTCTCAGACATGTGATCAAACTTGACAAGGAAAACTGAAACCCAGTCCAAGGGAGTTAAAGAAAGCTGTTGAGTCGCTTGGGTCCTGGCAGACCTCACTGCACTGTTGCAGAACATTCTGGCACTAAGCCTAGGACGGGGTCAGCTGTGGGCTTTACCTCAAAGAGAATTTACCCAAACACCTCAGCACACGCAGGTACAGGGTTCAATGTGTGACAGAAGTGCTGCTAACCTTGTTACCATGACAGCCTTTGGTCTATCCAGCACTTTCTTCCTGGAATCTCTCAGGGTGTCCGTGAATAAGCAGCAGAAGTGCTGCATTCCAAAGCTCTTTTCTTATTTCTCCTCGTGTCAGTGCAGTCTGAGTCAGTGTTTTCCTTCACCTTCTATACCCTGTTCCTGAGACAGTGAAGATTTGGAAATCTCACTGTTTAGGGATGGGCTCAGAGTTGGGGGACAGATGAATGTGTGTCTTTCTCCTCTTCTCCAGACTTTTCCTCCACTCTCTCTCCACTTTTTCCCTGCTCCTTCCCAGACTCCTGAGATATGGGACATCCATCTCTCACTCCATCCTCCTCTTTGGACCCTCAGGTCCTCTTCTACATCTTGTTGCAGATTTCTAGATGTCCCCAGCAGTCCTTATTCATTTTGGAGAGCCTGCTGGGCTGTTGGAAAGATGGGGGTGGTGGAGATGGGATGGAGCAGGATCTAGAGCTGCACTTTGCCCTGAAGATCAGGGAATGGATGAGGATCTGGGACTTTTTAAAGTTTCCTTCTCCTGCTTCCATTTCTGCACAAGCTCAGTGGTTCAGGACTTAATGGGGAAGCAGCTGCCATGGGATATCCCAACCAAGATTTTCTTTCAGTTCCCCTAATGTATTGAGGGATTTCCAAGCACTAAAGACAATTACAGCCAGAGCATTTGCTGTTCCTTTCTTTAGGCATTTCCAACACAAATTCTTAAGGCAATGATAATATAAAATTTCCCATAGGCAAAAAAAAAAAAAAAATTACAAAGATCTACTTAAAATCTTAATGCTTCTGGGTACTAGTAGTTGTCTAAGTGGGGGTAAACCATTTTTTACCTTTAGGAAACTCCAGATTATACCAATTTTGGAAAGTGTTTAATTTTCAACAATTGCTGCTAGAGATTTAAAAAAAAAAATTCTTTATTTCCATAAGCGTGAATGTTTTCCTTTAACAAGGAAAAACTTTTTACATGCCTGGAAAATCCATCCATGCCAAAAAATCATATTAAATCCATAAATGAAAAAATTGCCTTAAAATCAATTTTTTAATGCTGTTTCTAATCAGAAAATGATTAGAAAATTAGAGGCTTCTCTGAGTAAATTCAGGCATTTTGACATTTTAAAATAATGAGGATAAAACTCACTGTCCACTGTGGATGCCTAAAATGAGGAGAGAATAATCCCACCGCTCTTTTTTATTGTCCTCTTCTCTGCTTGCATTCATTTTAGTGCAATTAAGATATCATCAACATTTCGTAGCCCTTGGCTTGCATTTTTGTGTGTTTTTCTCATAAACTGAATGGTAAATACCAAAGGAAAATGCTGTTCTGAACAAGAGCAGTTCAATTAGGGAAAAGCAACGAAGGCATTTCTAGGAATGATCCTACAATTATTGGAATCATTTGGGTGGAAAAGACCTTTTACAATCATCGAGTCCAGCCGTAAATCCAGCGCTGCCAAGCCCAGCTATAAACCACGTCCCCAAGTGCCACATCTACACAGTGACTCCACCACTTCCCTGGGCAGCCTGTCCCAATGCTTGCAACCCTTTTGGTGAGGAATTTTTCCCTAATATCCAATCTGAACCTCCCCTGGTGCAGCTCGAGGCCATTTCTTCTTGTCCTATCATTTGCTACCTAGCATTTAACTTTTTTTTTTTTTCTTCCATTGCTGTGGGCTTCTGCTTCCACAATTTGTGTGCCACTGAAGACCATTTTTGGTGGTTCATAATGAAGGAATCTACTTTATTGTGGAAAAGACATCCTTTTTTGTGCCACCATCACTCTTTGGTGTGGATTATGTAGTTCAGAAACATAAAGGAAGGGGCTGTCGAGGGCCTGGGCCCCCGCTGCGGTTGGAACTGGGGGCTCCAACCCCTGTCCTCTGCCCTGGGGCTTTTCTTCTTTTGGTTTGTCATGTTGGAAAGAATGCAGCAAGAGATCTTCTTTTGCTGTTTCAGAGTTGTTTATTTGTCTTATCAAAACCTCGGAGGCAGAGGCAGCATCCTCCAAGGACACCAGGGCAGAAAGGCAATGGCTGCAGATCAGCAGCTACTTTTATATCTTACTAACAACCATTCAAGAAACATTACATATCTTATTTTCTTTTCAACACCAGTAAATCCTCATCTTCTTGATATGTCTTTTCAATACTAACTTTTTTCCACCAACCACCACACCACAGGAACTGGTGTCAGAGGAGAGAGGAAGAGAATGAGGAGAGAGGAGAAGAAGAAAGAAGGAAAAACCACACCCAAAAATCTCCATCTTGTCCCTATATAATACATAGAGCAAGATCCTAAAACTACAACTAAACTCTCTGTGGTTCACTAAACAAAAATCTCTTCACCTCTCTGGTGCATTCAGGTTCTCCCAAAAGTGGAGGGAGCTTCTCCAAAAGCCTAGGTCGCTGGCTAGGCCACTTTTGAGGAGCTCTGGGGATATAAAGAAACCACCAGAGGAGCAGGAGAAGCTTTCAGGCTTCCCTGGACTCTGACAGGGCTATTCAGGCTTCTGGCTCCTTAGAACTGCAATGGTTGCTAAAGTGCAGGCAGAATTCTTTGAAAACATTTCAAAAAATACTTGATCAGGAGTGAGAAGGACAATTTGAGTCAGGTAATAAAGCCAGGGAGGGCTGGTTGTGTTGCTGCAGCTGGGAGAGGAGGACACAGCGTGTCCAAAGGCAAGGGAACGGCCTGTAGGATAAAAAAGATGCAGAGTCTGTTTTAAATTGTTCACACTTTAATTTAAATATTTTGTCTTCCTGGAGAGGGCCAGGTCACCCAAGTGTCTGCCTATCTCTGAAGCAGCCACTGGTCTTTACTGATTTTACAGTGTTCAGAAACAGGCATCTCCAGAGGGATGGCTCCTGGTAGGAGCAAATCGCAGGATAAAATAAATTCATTCATGAAGGCATTTGTATTCCTTGCTGGAAGGTTACCAGCTCTTCTGAGAAGCCTTCATTTTCTATACCTGGTTCTCTGCAAATCCATGTAAACTCTGCATTCATAGGTTCCCATCTGCTTTCTATTTTAATAGTTTTTCCTTTGTTTTTACTGTTTCCGCCCATTAATGAAAGCTTTTAGGAGAGCAGTGAGTTCTCATTTTCTGGGGCATTTCTAATCTCAGAGATGGAAACTCCAAATCTGTCTCGTGGTTATAAATCATACTTTTATTGTTAGGATCCATTTTCTCATTAGGATAGGATCTAAAAGCTAAACCGGATCAGCAAGTCTCTTGGGATAAACACTGCAGACCTCAACATAATCAGAATGGAGGAGAATTTTATCCTTCAAACAGTAAGAGTTTGTAGTTGGTTGTTTGCCTCCTTCTTCCCCTTTGTATTTATTCTGGAAAGGATGTGCTTCAATGAGAGTTTTCTTCTCTTAACTGCTGGTCTTAAAATTACATCAGCCCCAAACTGATGGGCTGGATTAACAGTACAAGTGTAAATGCTGAAAAATTGAAATCTCTTTGCTATGCAAATGGAAGATACTCAGCAGAAAATCCCCAAACTCAGCACTTTGCAGTAGCTGGGTATTTTTGGAGTGCTTTGTAGGTACCCAGCGATGTTGAACTCTTAGTCCTGAGCAGTTCAACTCCTAGTGGGTCCAGAAAATGGGGCAAAATGGGTTGTTCCAGTGCTGTTGCTTAGCTGGCTCTTTGTTACAGCCTCCCTCATGCTTGAACACAGACCATGGATTTGTGAAGTCAGCAGGTGCAGTTATAGGACACAGCTCATTATTTTCTAATTATTTCTTCATTTCCTCTGAGTTGGTGCTATTGGTTGATGAAAACAGATTGTAGAATCCTGCAATGGTCTGAATTAGAAGGGATGTTAAAGACAATTTAGTTCCATCCCCTGCCATGGGCAGGGACACCTCCCACTGTCCCAGGGTGCTCCAAGCCTCATCCAGCCTGGCCTTGGACACTGCCAGGGATCCAGGGGCAGCCACAGCTTCTCCACCTTCATAGGGCAGAATTTCTTCCCAATATCCCATCTAAAAGCCTCCTCTCTGTCAGTTTGAAGTCATTCCCCCTTGTCCTGTCACTCCAGACCCTTGTAAATTGTCTTTCTTCCTGTTCCTTGTCAGCTCCTTCAGGCTCTGGAAGGCCACGGTTGGGTCACCCTGAAGTGTCTCTTTTCCATGCTGAACAATTCCAGCTCTCCCATCCTTTCCTCCCAGGAGAGCTGCTCCATCCCTCTGATCATCCTGGTGCCTCCTCTGCACTCTCTCCAGCAGCTCCAGGTCCTTCCTGAGCTGGGGACCCCAGAGCTGGATACAGGACACCATGCTTAGGATTCCATAGACACCATAAATATCATCAGGGAAAATTGTAAAAAACACGAAAGCCTCAGTGGAAGCATTCAACTCTTTTACAGGAATGATCTTCTAGGCCTCATTTCAGTTTTATTTTCCCTACAGATGGAATTCCTGTCCCTCAGTTCAGACATTTATAGCACAGACATGCCCCAAGGAGCAGGGCAGCCCAGGTTGTCTTTATTGTTAATGGTGAGAAAGACCATTAACACTTTTAGAGGACAATTTATCTGATCCAATTTAAGTGTCTCCTTTATGGTCACAGAAATCATCCCAGAGAGTCTACTGACTTCACTGAGTGGATCCCTCTTGACTTTTAAGGGAAGCTGGAGAGTTCTCTGCCCCTGACAGCTCCTCTGCAGACCATAAACTGAGACAAATGGTCCCAGCCACATCAGCTGCAGCTCAGAGGAGTGCTGGCATGAGCAATGCCCATCTATCAATTTTTTATGGACTGCTTGGTTTATATTTTCTGAAGGTTTTGCCTCCAGCAAAGACTTTTAGGGAACATAATCCATAAAAAACCAGTGTGATTCCTCTGAAGAGGGACAGTGTTTTCTTCTAAAAACCATAAATTGCTTCTTATTCTTAGAAGTTTCTTATATAAGGTGATGATTATTTTTTTATCTGAAGAGGGTAAATTGTTCTTTCATCTCCATAAAATAATCAATTATTTCAAATGAAACCATGGCTTCCTTGGTTTGGGGGGAAGGCTCAGCTATTGATTTCTGTGGAGAGTGGAATTTTAATGTTGGACTGTGTTGGAGGAATAACCTTTGTTCATAATCATAGAATGGGTTGCAAGGGACTTTAAAGTTACTCTATCTCCAATGCCATGATAATAATAATAATGAAAATGAAGTATATAAATAAATCAAATATATAAATAAATCAAAATATGGAAAATAAAAAATAGAGGTGGAAAAATATTTCAGCTTAAAGAAGTATACATAATGTAGACAAGCACAGTTAAGTCAGACACCTCAGGCTTCACTTCTAGGAAATTGCAGGTGTTGGAACAGCTCTCCAGCAGGTCCAGCCTGGCCTTGAACACTTACCAACATCTAAAATTTAAGGATCCCAAGCATTTATTTCATTTGGGAAGCTGCAGATTTCAAAAATATCTCAGAAAATGATGTAAATTCCTGCTCAAAATTTTACACCTTTGTTCTTCTGTCTGCATTTTCTGTCACCTGGCAAACTAAAAATCCAGTACAATTCAGACTAAATAATTAAGGTGTAATTTAAATGACCCCTAGGATGTTTCAGCCCAACTCTAGCTAATTTTATATTCAAAGACAGAAGCAGAGTCACAGAGGCCAAGAAAATCCATTTGTCCGTTCTCACTGGTATTTTTCCTGTCTGTGTTAGACTATCTCAAAGGATTTGGGATAAAATGACCACAGCCAGGGTTCTTTATTCAAAGCTACTTCTAATTCATGGAAAATAAAGTATTTTTCTGCCGTGCCTGATGGGCTGGATGGCTTATATCTCACTTAGAATTAAAAATATTAAGTAACTCAGAGAGGCCATGCCAGGATAATGGCAAAATCCACATCCCTCCCTAGCCAGTACTGACAAAATTGGTTTTGATTCAGGATATACCTGAGAGTTTGGTGAGCTGTGAGTGACAGAGGTGAAGGGAAAAACTGAGTGAAACAGGGCTCTACAGCTGGCTTTGCTTCATCACAGGGGGAAGTTCATCCCAAATTACTATTCTGGGCTGTTCTAAGCTACTTGTCTTTTATTTTGGTACTCGATACAGCCTTAAGAAAAGATAGAAAAAATCGTTCTGTTTCCACAAAACAATTTAAGTTTTACTAACTCAGCCCTTTTGATCAAAAAGAAGCAGGGGAAAAAGAAACAGTCAGAAATTTTCATTTGGCAGGAGTCTGGAGGTACTCAGAGCCATGTGGACAGAACATCCCCCTTTCCACGGGGGAACAGCAAACCTTAAACAATCTCCTCTTTCCACAGCAGCAGCGCTGATATGAAAAGGATAAAGGTGATTGATCCATCAAGAGCAAATTGAACCAGCCCAGGAAATTGGTATTGAGATGGGAAATAAGTTAGAAATGAGCTGGCAGAGGGCTGAAATCACACTTAGTTGAGAAAGGAATTGAGTTGTGCAGTGATTTCGGAGTGAAACGATGTGGCGTGGGGAGGAGTGGGTGATGAAGGCAGACACTGCTGGCCATCTCAAACCCCTCATCTCTTGTGCAGTTGATAAACTTGTGCGGAAAAGGAAATTTTCTCTTCAGGGAAATTCATCTTTTACTGTAACAACACTTTTTGCTGCCAAAGGCAGGGCAGTAAAATGCATCTTTTTGCACATGTGGATCTCCGGGTGAACCAGTGAACTCTTCCTGTTTTGGTAGCTGCTGGTTTTGCCTTCAGGTAACAGCGAGCAGGTTTCCTTTTGCAATGTTTCCATCAGACGTTCCCTTTGCAGTAATGAAGAATTAGGAGAGCCCTCCAGTGGCCGAGGGAAAGGGATGAGCTCTGGCAGAGAGCCTGACCAGCCTAGAAACCAGGGGCAGAAGATACCTGCTGCCTTTTTCTGAGGCAGGAACTTCCAGCCCTGTTAGGGATACCCTGCTTACATTAGTCCTTTGATCCAGAGGAATTCCACAGCACTTGAAAAACTCTGCGAGTGAAATAATATGAAATAATAATTCCTTCGTTATTTCCATCTGAAAAAGGGCTATTTGCATGAAGGGGATAAACTTGAGAGATAAAATAACAGTTTTTACATCTAATAACTTCACAGGAATTGAAAATAACTTGATCCTCAAAAAAGTAATTCTTCATGTTCAGAATGCAATAACTACCAAAAAAATCTCTTCAAAAGAAAATTAATAATTATTATTTCTTCATTTCTTAGCTGCTAGAGGTGAAGCTGTGATGACCAGGTCCTTGTTGCCTTCAGTATTGCTGTAAATGATGATTCTGATGATCTTGTTAACTGGGAAAGGGAAGAAATGCTGAAAAATAATCTTTTTCCCGGTCATTAATCACAGATTTTGACCTCTCCTTATGATAACTGGCATCATGGATGGGCACTCTGAGAGGTGGTAGGAGATTCTGGAAGGTTAACGAGGAGATTTGATGAGTCCAGAAAGAGAAGCAGCACTTGCTTAGCAATAAGATGTTGTTATTTTCCCTCTGCAATTGAGCGTGAGAGCATGTGAGTGACAAAATGTTTAATCAGAATGTTACATGTTTTCCCCAAACTCATTCTTTAATATTCATCGGGGTGAGACGTGCACTTTTCCAAATAAAAAACACATTAACGCATCGTGGGGAAAGAAACCCAGCTGTGCTGTCAAGCAGATTGGGAGTGCCACACTTCCCAGGATTAATTTGTTGCTGCACCTGTTATTAAAATATCTATCTCATTATCAGCTACTTGATGACATTTACCCATGTTTTACATCTACACTGAAATAAATCTGTTTCAGTGTTGCTGCTTATTTCAATTTTCAGCTGTTTCTCTTTAAATTCTTGTGGATTGATCCATGGCTTTTGTAAAAATCCACTGTAAGCAATGCTGATGGAACCACTTATAGATTGAGATCAGCATATCCAAAGTCTTGATAAGAACAGAAGAAATTTGGGTTTTGAGGCTTTAAACTGTTTGCTAAGGTTTATACTTACTGTGAAATTCTTAGCCATAACACGAACACAGACAATTTACAGGTGGCTCAAAATGTATGATTTAGAATAACAAGGTTCTGTGAGCTTCATACAAGATGAATAAAATTCAAAGGAAAACACAGTATTTGAACAAATATGTGTGCATTTCAAAGCAGGATTTAAATCTTAGTTTTCAATTTCTGCCTGACATGTAGATAAAAACTCCAACGCCCATCTCAGATATGTGATGTGTTAGCAGGTGAGAGTTCTTTCCAAAGTGAAAATGTGTCTTGGGGTGAATAACATCCTACTGAGCAGAATATCTAAGAGTTCTAAATTTGAAGAAGGTATTTGTCTCCAAATTAAATGAATCATCATTCTCTGAAAGTGGCCATTTTCCTGGAGACTGTTGGAGAAGCTGGTTTAGTCTAGACACCCAAATTTTAGGTGCCTGGAATTAAGTGAGAGGAATCCCTGTGCCTCTGTGGACCTCTCAAATACACAAACGTGTGCGGCAGCAGTTTGAAAATCACAGATCAGGCATTCATTACATTCTTTTTCCTCAGTTATCATGGCCATAATAGTATTATGATAATCCATTTTCATGCCTAATCATTGCAGCTGGTGTCTGGTGTGACTGGATCCTCCCCTGTCTGTTGAAAGTAATGTGTTTGAGAACCACTGTCACAATTCTCAAAGTCAGTATTCTGCTCAGGATTCCTTCCAGTTAATTTCCAGGCATTTTCTCTGGTGTTTGCTGAGTGTCCTGGAGTCCTTACAGTAATCAGGTGGCTGGCAGAGAGATGCAAATCTGTTACACAGTATTTGTGTTGTATTGATTTTCTCTGGTAAATAATAACATTAAGTCTAAGACACGGAATCTCTAACCATAAAGCTGCTGGCATTGTGATAGTCCTGTCCTAATAGGACATTTTTCTTCTTATATTTATTCCTCATGTGTTTCATTTCAAATATTTTTCTTTGCTCTCCCATGAAATGATAGGCCCAAAGTCATGGGATTGCAGTTGCCAAACACTCCAGGGAGATGAGGTGGGCCAATGGGGAAGAGCTCAGCAAACAACTTGATCTTTGTTCTGGGCATCTGGAAAGGGATTAATCTGATTAATTGCAGACATTTACATCAATCCGAGTTGGTTCCTCTCACAGACAGCAAAGATCTTCTCAGGGTATTGGTTAAAGCTGGAGACAAAATCAATCTCATCAGGTGAATCACATTACAAAAACTGGGTTTTTTTCTATTGGCTGCACACTTCAGTTAATTGGCATCTCTAGAATAATTTGCACTGGGGACATCATAAGAGTTGTGATGTGTCCAAAATGTGTTTCCTCTCTGAAGATGTTACGAACATAACAGTTCAACCAAGGGGAAGAAAATGGTCACGAGAACTTCAGTTGCTCTACAAGGCTTCTGCTTGTGCTGCTGTTTGTGTTATAGGAGGTTTCCCATGTTTGTAAAGGATTTAAATTAGGTAACCCAAGGAATCAAAATCTGCTACATAAAGCCTAAGTAATAATGGTGGAAGACTCCTTGTGACATGCTTCTGGTGGGATTCTTCCCTTTTAGGAGAGGCCCAGTCTAATATCCAGAACATTTGAGATACCTGAGGACACAATGTTTGCCCTGTGGCTGCTGCTTCAGAAGGGATGGATCTTCCCAAGGTCCTGAGTTTCTCTGCCAGTCTCATGTGGCTATTCCAGATATGCTGGAGTACCTCAGGTCTTTCAGGTCACACACTTTTGAGCTGTTGAATCAAAGTCTAGATCCTTCTTGTCTATAATGGCAGCTTTGATTACTCATGGAAGGCAGAAATCTTGAGAGCTGGCAACTCTGCAGTGTTTCAATCTGTTCCAAGTCCTGGGTTTTGCACTTGCTTTGGGCAGAGGTGCCCAAAGGAGTACAGAAGCCAGGGAGCCCAGGGTCCCAAAGCCAGACTGATGAGGCTCCTCAAAAAAACCCCCAAGCAAATATGAGTTGGATGGTTTAAAACTGGGAGTAACTGTAGCTGCCATGTGTGCTGGGCCATGAAGGCAGGGCCCAGACCCCAAAGGATTAATTCTCTTACTTCTTCTGTTAAGGTTGTTTGGGAAACCCTATTGATTAGATCATGGGAGTTTGGAGCAGGCTGGATTTGGTGGTGGCCTCTGATCTGGGTCACTGTCAGAGCTGGGATACTGAGCAGCACGATCATGTGTTATTTCTCTCTCTTTCTGCTTTCTGAGCTACCTGATGTTTCAAAATCAGTCACCGTGCAGTGCCTGCGAGCTTCCAGAGAAAATGAGGGATTGACTTCTGAACCTTTTGGTGCCTTTTATTTCAGTACATCCTCCCAGCTTATGGTGCATGGGATGATTGCTTGGATCCTCCCAGCATGCACTGAAAGGTGGCACAACAAAGCAGAGTGGGAGACAGCGAGAGTTGGGCATATCCTAAATTAAACCACAAGGAATTCTGTGGCTGAAGAGTTGTGAGGAAGAGAACAGGACAAGACCCCTGAATATTTACATCTTACTTGGCAGTGGTCCCATTGTCCATAACAGAAAGAGTGGGACTAATGACACACATCATCATGGTCATCATTTGTTCAGATGGGACTTAGCCCCCCTTTATTTTTGCTATTTTTTGTGCTTATGCTGTAAACAGAGCACCAGGCCATGGCCAGGCGTAGATAAATATATCAAATGGGTTCCTTTGTGTTCCTCTGTGTCTGTGAAGCGCTGACTCTGAATTTGACCGGGGATAAAATCAAGAGTTATTCCGGAGTGCTGCTGTGCTCTTAGGCAGTAGATGATGTTCTGCACATTCATCTGAAACAGCTCACTTCAAGAAAAATAACTTTGGCAGTTTATTACTGTGTCAAGGTTGCTTCTTTTGTGTGTTTTGTGTTCCTGTAATTTCCCTGCAGTGTCTCATCATTTGTCTCATGTAACATGATTCACTCGTGCTCACTTTATATTCACTGAAGTGAATGACAAGTGTATTAATGTGCCAAAAGAAATATATTGATGTTATATTGAAATATATTGATTTGACAGCATAAATAATAAGTGGCTACAAGCCATTTATTATTTATGCCGTTGGATCTTTTTACACCCCCAGTAAATATTTTCTAGCATCAATGAAGCTGCGAAGATTCATCACCACAGACCTGCATTTATTAATTTTATCTTTGCTGAGTAGAGCCATACTTCATTTCTAGCAATAAAGGATGTCTCCCATTTCTAACAAATGAGTTGATCAGCTGAAACAAAGATCTCTATTTATCTGTGTCTGATCTTCCTCTCCACACACAGCAATTTTCAACTCTGTACATTCACTGTAGATCTCAATACATGCAGAAAGGACCAGACTTTGATTAAAAGTGTAATCCTCATTTTGAGAAGGGGTTTTCTCTAGCAGTCTACTCCTGTAGCAGAGTTCATTGTGAGGAGCCATGGTGTGGTGTGGCAGATAGCTCAGCCATATACAACATTCCCTTGGCAGTTCTAGAGCTGTGCTGTCTGTGGAAATCTCTAAGCTGTCCTCAGTCTCTTGCTGCTTGAATTACCTTGCTCCCTGTGGTATGAACATGTCCCCACTCTGAAAATTGCAGTGTCATACCTGGAACGGGAAGGTAAATACTCTACCAGATCATGGTGGTGTTGTCACTGCGTTTGAGAAGTGCATTTAGAGCAGGTTTGCAGTGCAGGTTGAGAAGGAGGGCCTTGAGCTTTGTGTTCCAGAAGCCACTCTGGTGAATTTGTACCTTCCTCAAAGTCTTGCATTCCTTACCAAGCTCAAGAGTCCCAGTAACTTGAAAGTCAGATGCTGGAAGCTCATTGCAATAATACAGGATTACTGGGGGGCACTTTTCAGAGAGAAAAAGGAGATGAGAAAAAATTCACTGTGCCATTTGAAACCCTCCTCATATTTAGAAGTAACAGATCCATGATGCAGCTAACAGACCAGTTCATACATTAGATGATGAGCGTGGATGTGGATATATACACCTGGGTGAAAGAGACCTAAAGAGCCAGCACTGGGACTGTGACTCTGTGTGACACTTCCACATTGATGAGGTAAAACTCCTGAAAGCCAGAGGCACTGAGGGACAGAGGACATCGGTGTCACCAGGTTGTTTGATGGATGATGTGCATATCCTACCCTGAACCTTGTGTTACAAAGCAGAACAGAGGGGTGACTGCTGTGCCTGGAGAGCAGGAGCTCTTCACATTGACAGATAGAGAACATGAGTGATAAAACTGTCCCTGGAGTGGGAGAGGGAGGCTGAATACAGTGGCTTTTCTTCCTCTGAAGAAGGGAAATGAGAACTGATGCTTTCTTTTTTTTTTTTTTCTTTTCCTTTCTTCGTTCACCCCAGTACTCATCCCAGGTTTTGAAATACACAGTGGTCTCTTGATTTAGTGTAGACTGAGTGTCTGAGGAGCAGTCAGAGGCTTCTGGAGCTCCTTCCACCCTTCTCAAACACACACAGTGGCTGCTCGAGTTTGCATAGGGCTTTGGTGTTGCTGGACAAGCACAGCTCATCCTTGTTACTCACTGCTAGTGGGGCAAACTCAAAGCTGTGCTCTGGCTAATTCCATCAGCTGTGGCTTGGAGTGGGTTGGAGATGAAGAAAGCAGCTGTGTAACAGTGGTGTGAGGGCTGCCATGTGGAGCTTTCCATTGCCATTTATGAGCAGAGCTCGTTCCCTTCCCAGAAGAACTGGAGGTGACCTTTTAATGTGTCCTCTTAAAAGGGTCTCACTGAGCTGTGTGAGTGTGGACAGGTTTATTTGTCTGTCTTGTTCTCTTCCAGGACGTTGCACATGCACCCAAACCAGTGAATAGCAGCACACAATAGCAGCACAAGCCCACTTTGAAGCTGGCAAAGTTTTCCTGCCTGCCAAGAACCAAATCCCAGCTTTCTTGGGATGCTGAGGAATTCCTAAGGCAGATCTCTGCAGCTTGGCAAGGTCTGATTTGTGTCATGTGCACCCATGGCAGAGAAGCAGCAGTGTCAGCAGCTTCAGGATTTCTGTCAGTCTTTCATTTAATTGAATTTGCTTCTTGCATAAAGAACAACCTTTTCACATCAAATGGTTTGACTGGATCCAGTCAGAGGGAAACTTTGATCAAGTGGTTAATTCTACCCAGGGATAGCTGCAGAAGTAGTTTTTCATCAAGAGGCTACAGTAGAACTGGGATTATTAAAGAATGGTGCTGATTTGTGGACTGAGGAGCAATAAATTACTTTCTTCATTCAGACTTACTCCTAAACAATTCCTTCATCCCCTTCCTTCATCCCCTCTATATTTATTTTTAAGTGGGTTTTTTTGATTATTAAGTATATGGAACACAATAGGATTATCTGTACAATAAGTACTGCTTCCGATTTTCTAAAGTTTGAACTGAAAACATGAAAATCAGTTTAGACTGAAGATTTTCTAGCTCTTCTCACTTAAATGAAGAAATCATTCTCCTAATCCTGAAAAAATATTTAGTTTAATTCAGGGCTATTGTTTCAGGTGTTAACCACTATAAAGAACAGAATTGAAATGAAATCCAGCTTAGTGTTCAACTCTGTAATATTTGAACCATTTGAAAAATCTTCAAGTGTTTATGTTGGAAAACACAGGGCAGCATTTAGAAACATGAAACATTTACTAAATTTAAAAGTAGTGACTTTTTTTTGAAACTGTCATTATTTTTTGTAATTTATTAAGTGATGCATTCCTCAAAAAATTCAGGAAACTCCAGTGCCCGAAGCCTCCAACCAGGATTTTGAGTCCACTGTGCTGAACAAACAGTGTGAAAAAGTAGACAGGGCAGACAGTAGGTGAGAAATGAAGACTTTTGGCCAGGCTGTGTGATTTTTCTCCTGCAGAGAGGCAGCAGAAGCAGAAAAAAAAAATAAATTTACAACATCCTGGACCAGTGTCCTGCTGACTCCTCAGTCCTGCCTCCGTGGGAGTGGGCACTGGGCTCAGTGGTGCCACTGGGCACCTTCAGGTGTTGCCCTGAAGGTGAGAAGGTCTCCAAGCTGCCACCAAGAGGCTCTGCTTGAGGAACAAAAAGGAATTTTGTGAGCTCAGCTGCACTGTCAGGAAGGAGAAAAGAAGGTTTAGAGCACCCTTTATCCCTTGCTCTAGGAAGTTCAAGGAAAAGGGTTTCTCTCCTCAAAGCCCTGTTCAAAGGCAGCCAGTAGGTTGGTGGTGGTCATGTTATGTGACTGATGTTAAAAGAATTTCTCTCCTGCTTTTTGGGGTTACAGGTGCATGGGACAAAGAGATCTGGTGGTGTCTGAGAGGGTTCATCTTTTGCAGTTGAGATGTCTCAAGGAGGCCCACAGTTTTGGGAACATTCACTTGGGAAGGAGATCAGGGCTCCAGAGAGAGAAGCAGAAGATGCATTGCCTCAGAATATCACAGAGTCTAGAGAGTTAGTGCACTTGTTATTCTTGTTGGTTTTTACATATTTCAAATAAAAATACTTGTCCCAAAACCACAATGGCACTCCTCCCCTCTCTGCCATTGCAATCTGAAAATGTTAAAAAATCTCAAGATTCCCAGATGGCAAAATAACATCCTGGCTAGTTCTCTCCTCAGTGCATGTTGTTAATTTATTTGTTGTTCTAACCCAGTTATTTTTTCTTTTTCCTCTCTTTGGATGCCACAATTCTTTTGGTCCTTCAAAGTGAAGAATAAAGCCCTTCAATCTTAAATATGAATGAAGGGAAAGTCCAGCCCTTTTCAGGGTGGGAGACAGATGTTATAGGAAGTCCTGTACCACTGCTTTGAGCTCAGTGTAAGCACCGTGTCTGATGGAAAGCTGTGAACAAACTGTAAATATTTCGTTTTGGGATCCATTTCTTTCTGTCAGAGCTTCTTTGCTGTCCTTGCCTTCTGTTTCTGCATTCCTCTCTGCCACTTCCATATCTCCTGATCTTGGTCTACTCCCTTACAAGTCAGTTTTCTGTTTGCTTCCCAAAATCCTTCTGAAGCTGCGATCATAAATGATCGTCCTTAGCAACATTTTTTGGTAGGGATTTCCTCCTAGCCTGATGTACCAAGTCAGAAAGGCTGGTGAGGTCTGAGCTGCTCTCCAGCATATCCCAGAGTGCAGAACTTCACCCAGTTACCACTCTACTGAGCTTTGATTTTATTATGACCAACGTTCTGGGCAGCTCCTTCCACACTTTCTGCCCCACCAGACCCTTCTCATCGTGTCCCATACTGACCTCAGTTCATCAAGCCCTTTGCTCTTCCCTTTCTCCCCACACCAGGGTTTCCTTCTCTAGAGTCTCCTTCTCTTGGCTCCTGGTCAGTCTGGGTGCTCATCCTTTCTGAAAACCTTGCTCTCTCCTACCCCTGGGAAATGAGAGGGGCATTACTTTTCTTCCTTGTCCTATGCATGATCCATCCTTTGCTTCACAGCTTTCCATGCCTTGCCCTGCTCTCCTGTGCACCCCATTCCAGCCATGTCAGTGGCTGAAGGATGTGTTCCCTTCTCTCAGGCTGGGTTTCCATTACTACCCTACTCTCCCCACTCTGCCTCTTCCATGGATCATTACTCCAGATTTCTTTATTCCAGACCAGGCTGGACATGGCTTCAACTAACCTGGTCTAGTGGAAGTGTCCCTGCCCAAGGTGTTGGGGTGGATAATCTTTAAGGTCCCTTTCAACCCAAACCTTCTGTGATTCTATGATTACTCCAGATTCCCTTATTCCAGCGCCTCTGTTCTATCAGATCATCTCCTTCATCCTTGCTTTTATTATTTCTCTTTTCCTCAAGGCCTGCACAGCATCCAGCACTGCAGCTCCTGGACCGGGTCCCTCCTTCCCCCTCCCTGCCCAAGCATCCCTGCCCATCCTCACTTCCACACAGCAAAGGCAGAAATTGCTTTGCTGCACAAAAAACCCGAGGAGTTCTATTCCTCTGATGGCTTTTCCTGTCCTCCCTGGCTTTAATCTGCAGCGAATATTTTTTTGCAAAAGTGCTCATCCCCGGAGCTGACAATAAAACTGTCTCTGCGTGTCAGAGAGAGGGAGGGAGAGGGAGAAGAGGAGGGAGGAGATGCAGCAGCACAGCGGTCTGGCAAAGTGAGGCGGCATCTGCGAGCCCAGGGACACCGAGGAGACCTGAGCCCCTCACTCCGGGCTCAGCCCGATCCCATTGGCTCCCGAGCCGCTGGATTTAAAGGGAAGAAGAGCTGGGAGGGCTGAGCTGCACAGGCAGACGCAGGCTCCCAGCCAAGTTGTCAGCGCGCTGCGAGCGGGAGAGGCTCGCACACACGAGACTGCAGGGTGCCCAACGCTGGGTGCTCGCTGGGCTCCAGAAAGGGGAAAAAACAAACAGGGGACGAAAAGAAAATAACCTGAAAGGGGTGAAGGAGCCTGATCCAGTCCAGCGGTCCCCGGGGAGAATAATGGATGTGACCATCTCTCAGTTCATCTTAGAAGAATTTGATGTGAACTGCAGCCTCCTGGATCGTTTACACGAGACTTTTTTAGAGAGTTCCTCTGTCCCTTTCCTGGGCTTTGATGGTAGGAAATGTTACCTGGCGCAGGGCTCGGGGAAAGCTTCGGAAGTGCTGAGATTCGGTTTGTTTTGTGATGCAAAGCGTGTGGCTTTTGTGCTTTCTCAACTGCTTCTTTTTCCCTTTCTGTCTTTTTTTTTTTTTTT
>VZTN01035285.1:0-119591 GCA_013400515.1 Erpornis zantholeuca | reverse complement strand
TTTTTTTTTGTTGGTTTGTTTTTTTTTTTCCTAACCGCAGGTCCGTACTGCAATGCCACCACGGATCAGATCGGGACCTGCTGGCCCAGAACCTCTGCGGGGGAACTCGTGGAGAGACCCTGCCCGGAATTCTTCAATGGGATCAAATACAACACCACGAGTAAGTACAAACTCCTTGCCTTCTCCCGCAGATCTCGTGTTCAGAAGGCGCCTGGGGACACCCAAAATACATTTCCATTAAGGAAAAAAAGATAATAATAAAAGGGGAAAAAAATATTGCTTGCTTGGGAATCAACATTTCCTCCACATTCCAGACTGTATATTCAAAATTCTTGCCTGGAATGATGCAGATTTCTCAAAAGTGCAGACTTTTGACATTGTTTCCTCTTTGCTGAAGTGCATTTAGGGAGATCTGGGCAGAAAATATCCTCTGCAGTCTGAGGAGGGTATGTTGTGCTTTGTGTGTTTGTGCTACACATACAGCTCCGTGCGTTTGTAGCGGTGCTTCTGCCACCTGGATAATTAAAGATCCTTTGGCTCATGAAATACTCAGTCCTAACACCTGAAAAGTGAATTTTGAGAGGCCAGTCCCTTTTCCAGGCTGGCTGTGTGAGCAGGGGTTCAGACCTTGCCGGGAGTTGTGTCTAACAAACAGAAAGAAGGCTGAGGTCTGGAATCTGTTTTAGCAACTTCATCAGGGACTGGCTGCTGAGGCTGGAGCTGCATCAGCTCTGCGAGGGAGACAGGAGAGGAAATTAGGAGGCAAATAATATTCAAAGCAAGGGAGCATGGGGGCTCCTTAGAAATCTCCTGGATGCTTTATTCTTCGAGGTAAACAATCACGATGACTCACTACAAATTTATTATTCAGGCTGTGGGACCCAGGCACTCATTTCCTTTTGCTTATCTGTCAATACTCTTTGGACCTTTCATTAAGAGTTTTTAAAGACATTTGTTCCAAATGTGTGCACCCACTTGTTTGTCACTTATTTTTTCAGTCTGGTTTTGACTGTAGGGATATTTCATTCCATGTTTCACTCTGAACTGTTGCTTGGGTGTTGGTGGTCTAATTAGGAGGTAGTGTTAATGATGTGGGGACAGCATTCTCCTTGAGTCCTGTAAAAGAAGCACCCTGCTGCTTTAGATCTTACTTTTAAACTTGTAGAAAGCAAATTTATTCTTTCTCCAGCTCTGGGTGTCATGGTCAGATACCTGGCCAAAAGTTTGGTGCATTTGCTCTGTGAAACAAAGTCCTCTGCCAGATTTGTTCTTAAGGACCAACTTCTGCCACCCCAGACTCTGAGCAGAGTCAAAGGCTGCCTCAGAGAACTGCAAAATCATCCTAAAACCTTCTAAGCTCAGACCTGGGCTCTTTGCAATAAAATAGGTGGGAACATGGAATGGGCTGGGTGATGCTGGCTTTGGTTACAGCAGGGTCACTACTTTGACAAGTCTCAGCTGAGACCAGAGGAAAATTCTTGAGAATTAAGGGCAGCTCAGACAAGAACAAGTGTGTCAGAATGGATCCTAAAAGAATTTTGCCTTTTTTTTTTTAAATTTCCCTTTCTTTCTTTTTAATGGGGAATGTCAATATTTTTATCGCCTGATTTTTGTTTCTCCAAAAGACAGAAGGAAAAGAAGGAACAAAACCCAAAGCATTATGACTGATTCCTACCACAAATACAGTGGAAAGAACTGAAATTATTTTCTTGTGTATGGAAGAAAAAAAAAAAATAATACCCCAGTTTGGTTTCTATAAATTCTGTTGTTGCTTTCACTAGCTCATCAATGACCTGACTTAAAGTTCTTCCCTGCTCCTCTCCTTCTCAGGGGTGGCTGATGCTTGTGTTGCAGTGCTAATAAGTGCTCTTAAATTCTCTGCTCTTAAAACAATGGCATGTTAATTAAAGGCTGATGGAAATATGTTATTGAAATGCTGAAGCATTATTTCCTGAGGAAACTGATATTTTTCTCCTTTCAACATAAAATGTGAGTAGCTACTTCAAGTTGATCTTAGACACTTCGACGTGTGTAGCTCCTCCAAGCTGTAGTGCAGAAAACAGAGGGAAGGATTATATCAAAATTTGGTCAACTTTAGGAATCAGCAGCTCCTTGGGAAATAGCAGTTAAGTGATTAAAGCCTGGGAAAGCAGTAGGACAACAGGTTAAGGTTTGAATAGACAGGTGCAATCTCTTCTGAGGTATGAAAAACATAATTACTGCATGCAGAACACGTCCAGAATTTGGGAAAACCAAATACTGACACATTCTGACCACTTGCATGATTTCCCCAAGTTGATTTGTGGGCTGCCTCATTTGTGATGAGGCTCATTGTGCTGAAAACCTCGGCTGTGTTCCCTGTGCAGATGATAAAATAAGCACAGACAACTGATTAAAGAATGGGAAATGGATCTTGCAAATCTCAGAGGTGAATAATAAGCTCAAAATGAAGGTCTGATAGGAGAAGGCTTGAATCAACATAAGATTTCAGCCTAGGACTGTTGTTCTGTTTTGTTTTGCATTTGGATGAGGCAGAGGGAGAAATGATGGGGTTTTATATTATACTGATGGGTTTTTTTGAGAGCAGAATCAGACCAATTTAGAAAAAGCACCTTGCATTGCCTTTCTTCTGCTGAGACCTTAGCCAGCTCCAGGTTGTAACTCAGCTATTTATTATACTGTCAGGTATCCCATGTCCGTGAGCTGCCACCTTTTAGGAACTACAGCTTTTCTTTGCATTGATTTTTGTATATCTGTGAGTATATTTTGTGTATCTGTGAGTATATTTTGTGTATCTGTGAGTATATTTATCATTTGAAAGCGTGTAAAAATTTTGGATCAGTTTCAGCGATTTCAGTTTTAGAAATCAGGCTCTCAAAGACTCCAATTTCCCACCAATTTCCTAAAATTCCCTCATCAGCTGGAGAGAATGAACCCAGTAGCATTCCCTGTCAAGGAAATCTTTTGCATTGTAGACACTGGCAAATCCAGGCTGGGAAGTGCCCAAACTGTATGAAAAGCTTATGAAAAACTCAGAGAAGCACAAGACACTGATCCACGGCCAACTTTTGGTACTCGTGGGGCTATTTCTGCACCTCAGTGTAGTCTCTGTGCATGTAGGGATGGAATTCAAGACAAAATCAGACAGGTAGGTTCCTCCACAGGTCAGCTCATCAAAGGCTTTGGGTGCACCTCCCCTGCTTTGTGTCCATCTTGTCACCTCTCATGCTTTGATGTTCACTCTAACTCAGATGGGGAGCGCTGTCAAACCCTGCCAATGCCAGCAAAATTCAATGAAAAAACATTTGAAACAAACAAAAAAACCCCATTGAGAATAAGAACTTGTGCTTAGAAAACTCCCCTCCTGTTTGCCACACTAGAATAAACTGTTTGCCTAAAATATTTCCATCCTAACTGCAAGAAATTCCCGTGGTGATTCTGTGCCTGGGCCTGTGTTTCTCTATGTCTCCTGGGAGCTGCTGAGTAACTCAGATAAGTTTCAGCCACATCTGTAAAACAAAGTCTGTCAGTCTGTGAGGCTTTTTCATCCCTGACACTTTGTTATTTTGGTGACATGTTGGGGTTTTTTCCTCCCTCTTTATTTGGGAAATCAAATCATGTTGACAAATCACGCTCTGGTTACCCTGGCAGTATCATTTGTGAACGTAGGCAAAATGCTCTTTGACCAAGGATCTGAAAATTGTGCCATCCACTTACAACTTTGCAATTTTATACCAAAGCTTACATGTTGTTCTCCAAGGGGAAAGAAAATTAAAAGAAATGGGAAAAAAACGAGTCTGTGTTAGTGCAGTGTGTGACTGTGCACTTGTCTCTGCTCAGGTTCTATATTTAGCGGAAAATGACAATATTCTTGCTGCCCTCTAGATGTGTTTATGCTTTGAGAGTGTGAAGCTTTTAGTCTTGTTTTAGGAAACATGTTAATTCACTTATTAGGATATCCTGAAGCTTGATTAATTCAGCAAATGGACTGTAATGAGTCTGGTTTTGCTGCTTGCTAAAAAGCAAGCGTGTACTTAGAGCGTGTTCCAGGCTAAAGTACAGCTACATTAACACTTCCCCTACAGATTTCCCTGTGCAAGGGGAAAAATCCAGGGTTAAATGCTCATCTGATGGACAAAAAATTTTGACTTTTGTAGCCTCAAAATTGATTTGAGTTTGTCTCAAACGCCTGGTGTGGCAGGGGGTGTTCCGTGCTGACACCCATCTGTCATGGGCTGCTTGCTTTGCTCTGGGCTGCAGGCAGGAGCTGGAGGCATTTAGAAGCTCTTGCCGATCAAAATCACACAAGTCTAGGTGTTTTCAAGTAATTTCAAGAGCTAATTTAAGTATTTAAGCTCTAATACAAGTCAGTGGAGCTCTGATTGACAGAAGGAGTGAAGCTTAGGGACTTACTGAGCTCAGCCTAAATGTAGAGCTCAGCCTAAATGTACAGCTCAGCTCAGCAGCCCCTGCAGAAGTGACAGTGCTGTTTGATGTGCCCAGGGGTGTTTTGTTCCTGTTTCAGAGGGCCCAGCTTTGTTGTAGGTTTGTGTTTCCTCTCCCAGACCACGCAGGTGCTGCAGATGCTCAGTGATAAATGATCCAATGCCCGTGTTCAGACAGCAGAAGTCATCCCTGGGCCTGTGTTGTGCTGAATTGATCCCACACCTGGGGATTGAGATCAAGCTGCTTTTGTGATCAATAGGAACAAAAGGTCTCTGTAGCTCCAACTCCCTGCCTGCAAATCCACCTCTCTGAGTGTAGGGAAGCTCTTTGGCTGAAAGAGCCACTTCACAGGAGTGTTTTGGATATCACGAAAAGTGTTTTGGATATCACAAAAAGCATCCTCCTCACCTTCTCCAGGGACTGTGCTGCTGAAAACGGGCAGATAATCACTGCCCTGATGGGGCCTTGGTTCCTTCTTGTTCTGAGGGGTGTGCACCACCTTTTCCTTGGCCCTGCAGCCAGCTGCCTGTTGGGAATGCTTTGGAGAGGGCTGGTGAGTTAGCAGTGGGGCTGTTGTTGCCGTGGGTGGGCATGGGACCTTCTCTGTGGCACACAGATCACACCTGTACCTGTTAGCCAGGGCTTGTTCCACACTGAGAGAAAAAATCCTGCAGTTCACGGTTGTCTCATCTTGAACACAGAGAAGTAACCTCTTGTGCACTGAGGGAAGGGTGAAGGAGTGAATTAATAGCTCTCCTGCTTTGCATTTCCCCTCTTTTGAAAGCGTTTAAAGGGATGATTCCATTTTTAAAAGAGCTCATTTCTTTTAAAGGTTAAACCCCCATTCTTTTATGGTGGTCCAACATTTGCTGCTTTTCCTTCTGGTTAATTGTTGTTCAAAGTTCTTCTGGAGATGTGGCCCCAGCCTGCATATAAACCATGAGCCTCACTGGAAATCATTGGTCTCAGAGTCTTCTTGTATTTTGTGGACAAACCCTGTCCTGATAATTACAGAAATGTGCACTTTTATAAGTGGCTGGCCTAGAGGCTCAATTAACATTTTCACTTGTGTTTTATCTCATGTATTTTAGTGTCTTGACGACTTCTGTTGATCACATTCACATGACTTACTTGTTCCCCAGAGGTTTTTCTGGCTTGATTTCTAAAGGCTGCATTTTTTAAAGCAAAGTCCTGCTGTGGACAACAGAGAACCCTTAAATTCTGGTGGCTTTTCATCATTACTGGAGAGAAATAAAATGCCCATTGTGGGCATGCATGTGTGTTTCCAGACTCAAAAAAAAGTGCTATGAAACCCTAAAACTACTCTGACCTCAGCTGTCTTCTGTAACCTTGTTAGATATCCAGAAGGCTTTTGTCCCACTGTTTAATGACAGGGAATTTGGGATAAACATAAATGTTTTGTAGTCAATTTTAGTTATGGAGTCACTAGAAAAAGACTTCTTTTGTTGTTAAAAAAAGTTTGCTGCCTTGGAGTAGCCATGTATTAGCCATCCTGGGGGGTAAAACACAATATTTTCAGCTAGGAAGTCAAGAGTACATGAAAGTTAAAGGAAGGAGACTGATGAGAAATGAAACAAACACAACAGTGGAAAAAAAGAAGTCCAGAATTGGAATTCTGGGGGAGGAAATAAAATGTAATTTTTAAGCTCATAAAGGTTCTCTCTGAGGAAATCAAATCTGCAGCTGATTAGGTCAGCTTGTCTCCAATTGCTCTGTATCCAGATTAAGATTTCAACCATTTTTGTGCATTTTCTCTTGCTGGTTTTGCCAGAGAAACACAAATAGGCACATCTTCCACAAATACAGTGGGAGGCTCTGGATTTCAGTTGTGTGCAGATGGGAGAGGCTTCACTTGGTTCCCCTCAAGTTTTTCTTCTTTTTTTTTCTTTCCTTTGTGAAGTATAATTTGTGGTATGAGATGGCTCTGATTTCGCAGTTCAGAAGAAAAATATTGGAATGTTGAAGTGCTGGAAAAAATATTTACATGGAGGAATGAATCCTTTTTTCTTCCTCCCACTACTGTCATTGTGTGAAATGTGATTTCTTCATTGAGCACAGAACACAAGTTAATTGAATGTAGTAAAATAAGGGGGTTGTTAATGTTACTTCAGTCAACATTCAAGGACCTTTTCTCCAGCCAATTAAACACTGATTAGTACTTTTGTTCTTTGCTAATAAGTTACGAGGTGGCTTTGCTGTGGTCCCGTTGTAACCAATTTGGGTTCTCTTCAGTTTAGGCTTGGCTTTTGAGGCAAACTTCACCCAGACTTCACCAGAACTGGAATTCTGCACCAAACCTTCCTGATTCTTCATCAGAGTCAGTCAGACCTGAGCAAGGGCATGCCTTGGAGAGGGGTGTTAACCTTGGGCCTTCAGAAGGTCAGCAAACACAGGGTTGCCCACATTATTCTGGAGGCTTCTTTGTGAGTCTTTCTTTCCCTAAGGCAGCTGCCCCATCCTCCTCTCTGGAACTTGATTTTGTCTAAGCTGGCAGTGACTTCCAGCTGGCAAACAGAGGGACTGAAGTCCATTTCTTTCCACAAGTTTGGAATTAGATGATACTTGCAAAATGATGTGCTTTTGGGGCCTGGGGAAGAAGAGGGAATGGCACAGGAGCAGATGGGGAAGGGAAAGAATTAAATATATTACAAATCCTCATCTCACCATACCAAAATGAGAGGAGAAATCCCAGCCAGCTGCATCCAGTGTGGGCACTCTCTCGTGGATTGGGATTTCTCTTTCTGTTGTGCCTTGTGCCCCATTTCCCACCCAGACAAAGTGTGGGAGGCTGAGGTGGAACCGTGAAGGTGGAACGGGGAACGGGGATTTTCTCTCCAGTCACTGAACACCTGAGATTCTCTGTGAGCCGCTGGCTCCCAGCCTCTGTTTGTTGTCACAGAACCTCGGGGACAGCGTCAGCGAGGGAATGGTCACTCGCCATTCCGCCTGCCAGCCACAGGGTGTCACTTAGAGTGCAGGTGATGCCTTAAATGGCTACCTACAAACAGAGACTAGACAGGAATAAGGGAATAAAGGGATGGATTAATTTGAAAGACCTTTGAAGGTACACCCTGGGGGTCCAGAAGCTCCTGCCCCAGTGGATCCCAAGATGGACGAGAGGTCATGAGTTTTTCATGCTTTAATAGGTTTAGTCCATTTGCATATCGGCATAAATTCACCAATTAAAACTTTAGCTAATGATGTAATTTCTCCAAGCTTTTCCCAAGCTTTCCCCCTCTCACCAAGATTGTGGTTTGCAGTTGTTGGGCCTAGGAGGGTCTGGGTGTCCTTGGAGAGCTGGAGAGGCTTTGTTGTGTGTGTGTGAGCATGAGAGAACAGCACTGAACGAGCTCCAGGGAACTGCAGAGTGACACTGGGCAGGGCAGGGTTGGAAACATAGAAAAGTTACAACCTAAGGCATCACCTTGGTGGCTGCTCCGAGTCACCTGCAGGGGCAAGGGATGGATGGGTGGAAGGTGACCGTGGACCTGGGGCTGCTGTGGGACAGAGCTGTTCCCATCCTGCTGCATGGCAAAACAGCCTCAGTGAGGTGAAGCAGGGACAAGGACACAAGGGGGAGGATGTTCCGGGAGGGATCCTGTGTCCCCTCTTGTGTGGAGTGTCAATGGAGAGCAGGTCACTGCCCAGGTGAGGGTGGTGCCTGCTTTCTCCAGGGCTGCTGTGAAAAGCTGAGGGAAGGGCAGTGCTGAGCTTTGTTCCCAGGCAGCTGTGGGTTGTGGTAGAGGATGTGGAGCCATTCAGGGGTGAAACAAATCTATCAAAGGAGCTTCATCAGCTTGATGCCTTAGGTTTTAACTTTTCTATGTTTCCAACCCTGCCCTGCCCAGTGTCACTCTGCAGTTCCCTGGAGCGCGTTCAGTGCTGTTCTCTCATGCTCACACACACACAACAAAGCCTCTCCAGCTCTCCAAGGACACCCAGACCCTCCTAGGCCCAACAACTGCAAACCACAATCTTGGCAAGAGGGGGGCAAGCTTGGGCAAATTCCATCCTTGCCTGGCTTCTGCTTGGGGAATTGATGCTGAGATCCAAGTGGGAAGAACTCGGGAGCTGTCCTTGTCCATGTTGGGATGCACTGAGGCAGGAGCCTCTGGAGGCCAGAGTGTACCTCTGAAGGCCTTTCCAATCAATCCCTCCTTGATTCCTCTCTTCCTGTCTAGTCTCTGTTTCTAGGGAGCCATTTAAGGCATCAAGCTCACGAAAGAACCTGCCTTTGGATGATGCAGGGATTGCTCCTGGCTGGACACACCATGTTCATCACTGCACTGCTTCCCTTTGCATCCATTTGATGTCTCCTGCCTGGGTGCTGTCCCCAGGGTTTTCCCTCAGTACCTGACAGATGCTCCAAGTGCAGGAATAACTAACTCATGGGTGTGTTAACAGTGGGGCAATACCACCTCAGCTGTGAACTGCCTGTTCCGGGTGTTCTGCAGAACAATTAAATCAATAAATTAGTCAGATTTAGGTTCTCTAGGTTTCCCTCTGTGCTCTGCCGTGACATGGAAGTATCTTTGCTGTTCGTAAAATGGTGAATCTTTGTGGCTTGGAGGAACAGAACTTCAAGCTGCTTCCTCATCCAGATAAAATTCTCCAGCTCTGACAGTCATTCGAGGCTTTGCCCAAGGTTTGCTGTCCTGGGAAGGGGAATCTCCTACTCAGTTCTGAACCCCAACATCCAGACTTGGCACTCAGATTAGAACAGCCATTCTTAGCTGCCTGAGAAGTGGATGAGAAAGAAGGTTTCCCATGGAAATTGGAGGGGAATGGATTTTTAGTAGATATTTTCTTTTTTTTTTTCAGTGCGGTTTTCATTCCCCTCAGATGTTATTCTTGGAGTTCATAATTGGTAGCTCTTGGGACAAATTCATAAAATCAATAAAACTCAGATTGCTTTATGCTGACTTCTTTTTCTGCAGTGCTGGGAGTAGCAGAGGGCCAGATGCTGCTCCATATGAGACTTGTGCTGGGAGAAGCAATACTTTGAAACAAATTATAGGAATAGAAACTCTGTATTTAAAAAAAATACCAAACCAAAACCTCAAGTCTCATGAAGAGTTTTCCCTGGGAAAACAGAAGAAGGAAGAACCTTTCCCAATGTGGTTGCATTGTCCCAAACCCCTGGTGGTTGGAAAGCACTGACCACGCTGTGACAGAAGAATTAATGCAGAGGAGCTGCATCCTCCTCAGGCAGCCAGGAAGCAAACAAGCTTTGGAAACCAGAAAATGTGTTATGGAAATGAGACAAACACAGAAAATAGGAAATTACTTTGCTAGTGCATCATTACCATTTTAACTAAACTTAGATGTGACTTCCTAGGGATTCTTTTTCTCATTTCTAAGAATTTTTATCTAACTTAAGAATTGCTAAATTATGCCAGTAATCCCTGAAACATCAGCATTTGTGTATTTCAAAGTAGATGATGAGCAATCAGGACTTGTTGCAGAATCTCCAGGCTCCACATTCCTGCTTTGCAACTGGAGCAGCTGATGCAGAGTTTGGAAGCAGAAGGATTTCGAGGTTTGTTTTTTCTGGGCTGATCTTAACACACTTGAACATGAAAACTCCAATCTCTGTCTGGGAACCAGTGTGGAAAATGGGAGTTTGGTTGCTGGAAATGTATTTATAGGATTCACGAGGAGGGGACACCCTATTCCTTTGCAAGACAGCAGAGTAATAGGCTGGGGATGAAGGGGAGGGTGGGAAGCAGGGCCCTTCAGAGAGGTTTCCCAGTGTTTTCCCAGAGAAAGCTCCTCTTAAGTTCCTCCTATGTGGAATTTTTTCTGTTCCAGGAGCGTTAGGGGAGAGAGAGAGAGAGAGAGAGACCCCTGACTTCGGAAGCCCTTTCTCTTCCAGGTCATATTTTTCTTTTCAGGATGTGGATGGTGACACCTGGAGTGGGACTGCAGGACTTGGACAGGGCTGCACCTGTCTGGATGAGTGGGACTGTGTGGGGACAGTGACCCCATCTCCAGCCCACAAGGCCTTTGCAGAGAGAACCCCTTCCATTCTTCATTGAGAACATTTTGTATTAAAGAAAGACAGGATCCCACAGAGCTAGATTTTGGTTAATTTTGGCCATCTAATCCAAACTTCTGAATTTCCCACTCCACATAAATCTCACACATAAACTCGCCCCTATGTCATTAATTACCAAATCTCTCCCTCTCGTTTGGCCTTTCTGAAGATGCACATTTCCACCAGAGCTGCTGTGACTCAGGAAGCCTCCTGTGCAACCCAAAAATCAGAAGGCTTTTGTTTTGTGTGAAAGTCAGGGAACAAAGTCCTGTTTGGAGCTGCTTTCTGTTTCCAAGCCTGTCTCAAAAGGGACAGGGATAAATCCAAGTGCAGTTGTGGTGGTTCACTGCATTGCCCATTTCCAGGGAGAGGCTGTAGCAGTAGAATACTGGATTTTGCTGCTTCTTATTCCTTTTTAGGGAGAGCTAAAATAGCCCCACACAAGTCTTTTTGCACAATTAAGTCATCCTTGTCCACCTGCAAACCCATTCTCACTCTGGATTTATTTTTTCATCCTAATCTGTTTTTAATCCCTTCATCTCTCCTGTGTTCATTGCATGTTTCTCCTGGGAAAAAAAATCCAGCAACAGTAATAAGAGCAGTTTTATTCTCTGTGGGCACTTTGATTTATTCTTTCTGTGAATGCTGAGGGGGAGTGAAGTTCTCTGTGCTCACCCAGTGAGGTGAGTGTGTCAGAAGAGCACAGACATCACAGCAGTGGGATCCAGCTTGTCCTGGGAATAGGTAAAAAGCTTTCCTGAAACTAGAAATAGGCTAATCAATAGCTGGATTCTTCAGTGAACAGGTGCAAAGTCTTTCCTAGGGATTCCTATTTTACTGATTTGCTGTTAGATCTCAGCTGCAAATCCGTGCCTGAGTTCCTGGGATTACAGATGAGCACCTGACCACACTCACTGCAATTACAGGGCTTCAAGAGAACCTGGGGGGTTATTTTTTCATCACTTCTTTGCAGGTACCTGCCTGTCTCCTGTCTGCCTCCAGTGAATTATTTCTCCTAGGCTCTTTATCCAACCCCATTCTCGTTTTCCCAATCCCTGAGCAGGCAGGGAAAGAGGCATGAATGAGGTGGATGTGAATGAATCAGTGATGCTCTGGGACCAGGTGATAATCGAGTGTGTGTGCGCTCGGCTTCTGGCACACCTGAGCTAAAATTCACCTCCTGAAACCTCAGGGAAAGAAACTCAATTCTCTGTGGTAGGTCAGTTATATGTGTGTGAGCCTTTAGGTTCATGAGTAGCTTTGAAAACTTCACTGGGATTTTATCAGTTCCTTCTTGAAACAAAGCATTTCTAGGGATTTCGAGCCTTCACATAGAGAGGCTCTGGCTTTGTGTGGTAGAAATAAACCTGGTGTGCCAATAGGATGTTGTAATTTGGACTAGATGAACTCTCCTGCTCCTTCTAACCAGGCATTTCTGTGGTTCTGTGATACCCCTACAGATCTCAAATGAATCCTTTAGTGGCCTCTATCACCATTTGTTTTTCATGGACACCTGTGACTTAGCGATGATGTTTTTTATATGAAGAATTTGTGTTACCAGGTGTGCAACAGAGTGAGAGTCGTCCCAGGCTCTTGTTTTGATTCCATTTACCTATTGATGTGTAATATGTAATTTTTCTGCACCATTAAAATGGTTTAGTTCATCCTTAGCTTGCTTTTAGGGGGATTGAGTGATACTCACAGGGCACTGACCTTTGTCTGGTTGCCATGTTACCTCAGTGAAAAGCAGCTGGAAAAGGCAGGGCTAATTGCTTAGATTTAATCCTGAAATGTCAGTGACTCAGTGGTGGCTCATTCATGGAAGCTTTCTGCTCAAGGCAGAAGGACTGGATAAAAATAATCTTCCTTGGGATGAACTTAAATGCTGGAAGTCTCAAATCATAGCATCAAAGAATGGTTTCAGTTGAAAGGAGCCTTAAAGATCACCTAGATCTGACACCTCTGCCATGAGAAGGGACAAAGGAATGGGGCAAACCTATGGGAAGCATGCAGAAAGCATTGGTGGGGAAGAACTGCAGTTGCCTCACGGCTGTGGCACAGCAGGCAAAAATCTGAGTTGCCACCCCAAGGAACAGCAGGTGAGAGAAGGGAATTGAGGGTTAAGTACCAGATGTAAAGAATAAGGGTAATAACTATCCCACATCCAAGGCAGGCAGCAGAGGGTGACAGACACAATTCCTGACTGCAGGGCCACCAGAGCCCCTGAGCAAACTAAAACTCAACAGAAGAAAATGTCAGACCCTAAGGGTTTGTAAGTGAAGAGGGGATGTGCAGCTTGATTTTTAGCATCTAAGTACCTCATCTGTTCCCATATCTCTGTGAAAAGAGACTTTCATAAACTGGTTTTATCCATTATTTTTCTCGCTGTGTCTCAGAGGATGTTCTTGTCCCCTGATTTGGTGGGCAGGCACATGGCAGAACCACAGCCTTACTTTAGAACCACTCTGGTTGTGGCTGTGCTGCCTTGAGTGTGAATTCCAGGACTTCTCTGGCCTCAGCTGGCACGGATCCATCTGGGGCATCCACGTGGGGTGGTTCTGGAGCCCTGCTGCAGCCAAGAGGCAGCGTTTGTGGCTGTGCCAGTTCGAAAGGGAAGGGATGGAGGCAGTTCCATGCTGAATGCAGCTTGTTCCTGTCAGAACAGGCAGCAAATGAGACCTGTTCATACCCTGCAGCTGGCCCCAGCCAAGCTGCTTCAGGCTCCTGTCCTTCAGTCCTGCCCTATGTAAATTAAATCCAATATATCAGGGAGTCTGAAGCTTTCCAGCTCTGTAAAGACTTCTCTCCTCTTTTTTTTTTTGGTTTAGAGTGCAAGAAGTTCCCTGCTAACGTGTCACCTTTATTCCTCAGTGTTATTAATTTCTTTGGGGCTGAGCTAGGAGAGTTTGGAGGAGAGAATCTGTGTTTTGCAGTGCTTTGTAAGAGTTTCCATGCAAAGGTTTTTGGGTGTACAAAGTGCTAAGCAGGCACCTGGATTTCAGTGTCTTAACAGGTCTCTGTTTCAGCAGTAAAAATCTTCTGTTCTCAATATGGAGATGTGAACTGAGTGGGAAACATCCCTTTGTGTGGTCTGGGAAAACCAGAGATACTTTCATTAATATCTTCAGAATTGCAGCAATATCCACCATGAGCTAGGATATTTAATTTGTGTAAGTGATGGGTGCAGTCACCAGTATGTTTGTGAGTTTAGCCATAAGATTTCACAGCTCTGTATCTCTGTTTTCATGCCTTCTTGTCTTGGTGCAGACCTGCTGGTCTGTAGCACCTGCAGGTTTTCTGTGTGCCAGATGAAGTGCTCAGTTATCACAATCACATTTATTCAGCTATTTGCTGCTCTTCTCTGCAATGCAGGGTTGTTTCCTAGGCTACATTTTCTAGTATAATACATATCCTGTTGTCAGATCCCATCCAGTGGATTTGGCTTCATTCCTTGATCCAGTGAAGATAAATCTGTGAACTTTCCTGCTTTATCAGTGGAGATTGGCTTCATTTTCCACGAGCTGAGTTTTATTTTTTCAACTATTTTTTTTTCTGAAAGCACACTTCAAATACATCATGCAGCTTTGTAGCACAGATGAAGAGGAGTTTCAAACTCTCAGGCAAAATAATGTGAGACAAGGGAAGGAGAAAGCAGCCTTTGATCAGGCTCTGCATTGCCTTTTTCGTGCTAAAACCCAAATAACAATGTATTTGTTCCCTGGAGGGCTCTTGGTGTGAGCCCCATGGGTGCAGGGTGTGACAGGACCAGCAGCCCCCATGTTGAGATGATGTTGCCCTGTCTCTAGGGCTTGGTCAATAACTCTACTCCATGATTTGAATTCAGAAGGCTTTATTATTATCAAGATATTATCAAGAAGAGATCAAGCTTTTCTCCCTCCAGCTATGTTAGCTGGAGTGGTCATCTGTCTGTCTGTGTCTCTGCAGCACAGTCCCACCAAGAATGCAAACAAAGACAAAGCTATTTCATTGGTCAAGGAAAGCACCTTGCCAAAACATCTCCCATTGTTTACATTCTTCTCCTGGGAACTTACAGAAGTTCCCTTTTAGAAATGGAGTTAAATATTACCATTGAAGAGAAGTAAAAAAGAAACTTGCCCTACTCAAGCCTTTTGCTGAGATCTCTCTAAATTAATTTGCTGAGGAGGCAGCACCACACCCACAGGTGCAAGAAATGGAGCAATAGTGAAACCAGCAGCTTAATTCGAGGTCCAAAAAGTGCAGAACCAGGGTTGGGACTTCAAAAATAGTAGAAGAAAAAACAAAGCTACTGTCAGGACAAGGAAGGAAAGAAAAGGAAAATAAAACAAAATAGGAAAGGAGAGGGATAGGTTTTGCTGTGCATGGTGGGGTTTGATCCTCGGGGAGCATGACAGGCTGATGTGGAGCTGAGGGTTGTGTCTCTGCTCTCTGGGAGTCAGCCTCTGCTTTGCTCAGCTCACAGCGAGCACTCAGCGCAATAAATCAGCGTCTTTTGAGTGCCTCCTGTTAATGTTGGTCTCAGCTGTGCTCTGGGACACGGCAGAGGGCTGGAGCCAGGCAGCTTTACAGGTGCAATCCTTATTCCTGAATGGGTGTCATTAGCTCTCCCCTCTGCTCAACCTTCCCAGCTGCTTTCATCGCCTGCACCGACTGAGATGAACTAATTACACAGATTATGCAATTTTGCTGCACATAATACATGTAATTTTGTAATGAAGGAGTGGTGCTGTGTAATAACAGCTCACACAAACCTGCCTTTGACACGAGGGTCTGGCAGGAAGCTTGGCACAAGAAACTTTGCATAGAAGAGTTAAATAAGGCCATCAGATCATTGATAGGGAAAAAGATCTCCAGACGTTTCTGTGTTCTTTTGGAAGTGCTAAAATATCCACAAAGACTTATTTTTTTATTAATAAGTAGGTTTCAGCTGCAGTAGTAGCACTGTCCTGAATGCTCAGATGAATCTCATGAATACATGCAAATAAATGATTCATAGAAGACTTGATTTCCTTTTTCTGCATGATCAGGCAAGAGATTGTTTTGCTCGTTGCTGTGGTGGTGTTTGTTGCAGTCTTTCCTTCACAAATAATAGAATAATTAAGGTTGGAAAAGACCTCTAGGATCATCAAGTCCAACCATTAAACCAGCACTTCTTGTTTGCTCCTTTCTGTGTGGACAAGATTATTGATTATTGATGGTAAAATTAGCTTCACTTTGCTGGCACTGCTGTGGGGCTTAAGAACCAGATTTTTTTTTTTTTTTTAATAAGTTCTAAACAAACTCTGGAAAATATTTTCCCCAGGCAACTACTGGGAGGCTCTAGGAGGCCAGAGGAGAAAGAGAGGAGCTGTACTGGGTTAACATGGCAAAGGTCTGATGGCAGAGGAATGCAGTTGTTCTGAGAAGAGGTGGTCAGGGGCTGTCCCCATGTTTGACAGAGCCAAATTAATTAATTAAATTTCTAATTACTCACTAAGCTGTCTTTTTTCTCATCCTTTTTCCATCATATTTCATATCCCCCTGTCTTGATGAGGAGAGGTGGAGAACAAGAGGTCTGCTGGGCACCTAGCAGTCAGCCAAGGTCAACCCACCCCAGGGGGACATCAAATAAATGCAGGAAAATTCATCCTGATACATTTTTTTTTCAAAATTCTTCAAGCTTGGGAATACAGTTGTGAGGACTGAACGCTACAGAGCACAGGCTGCTGTCCTAGGGAGAGGCTTCCAGAAGGCAACCTGGGGCATTTGAATGGAATTTTGAATTGGAATTTTTATTCAGTCTGACCTCTGACTGCATTTTACACCAGGTAGAAATGTTTTAAATCCAGCCAGTGGCTTATAGCTAAATGCACTCCCTGGTTTTCAGTCTCAGGACACAGTCAGGATTCAGAGTGCTGACTCAGAGACGTTTTTATCTCTCAGTGAAGTCATGAAGAAATTCTCTCTGCGTGTAGCAGATATCCTTTCCCAAAATAGGGACACCAGACTAAACTGCTGTTATTTTTGTGTGAAATTCCAGCTTAGTTGTCTCACTTCAAAGAACATCAAAATTAATCACATTTCATTGAAATGAAGGCACTTATCTGTGGTTATCATCATTCCCTACAAATGTTTTTAAACTTCCCTGAAGTTTCTGATGTCATTTGACATGACAGATCCTGTTTGGCATGGTCCTTAAAATCCCACAGGGATGTGTGTTTCTGCCTTCTCTACTCAGCTCCAGAGCTGAGGATCTCAGTTTCCAGTCTGGTGTCATTGCTGAGGAACCGTGACACCTCCAAGCTTTCCTTCACTAAATGCTCTCCATTCCACTTCAGGAACTTCAGTTTCCACCATCTCAGCACCATTTGTGAATCAAATTCCCTCTCAGTTCCCACAAGGAAAGTTGTTTGTTGAACTGCTGCCCTCTGGCTCCCCAAACCCTCCTACAAATGCATTCTGTGTAACTCAGTGTTTCAGTTCTGACACCAGTGCCTTCAACAGATCACGAACGACACTGCTTGAGGATGGAAGGAAGTGTAAGTGGAAAGAAAGTGGTAAAAAAAGAGGAGAAAATAGATTTAAAGGAGGGTTTGTAAACTGGCTGTGGTCACTTGTAATCAAGCAGCATTTCCAGCATCCTCTGAGGGGTTTTCATAAATGATTTCAGTACAAAGGTAACAGAGGCCCTTGGAGTCACTGGCATATGCGTTTTGCTCTGTAAATCTGTTTAAAGAGATAATGAACTGCATTCTTCTCTCAGACTGAACTAAATCCTCAGTAATTCTCTGAAGCAAATATTTCTGACATATTTGTGATGAGCAGTCACGTGACAGCTAATTACAGTGATTAACTGCATTTCACAGATGATGACCAGGAGAAACTGTTACATGATGTATATTGCTTCCTGTTTCAAAAAAAAAACCAGAACAAACTCTAATTACCTTTGTACTGTCATTAGAAAAATTTGCTAATCTCCTATTGATTAATCCAAAGATTAATCCTTGAGCACAGGAAAGGAAAAGACATTTTATTCTAAACACTTCATGTGTAATTACTTAAAGAATCTTCTATCTATAGAAAGATTTAGATTCTATTTTAAGAGGAGAAGAGTTTGAGGGTGGTGCATCAAATGATCTCATTTCACATGATATAATTAAGATCAGATAGCTGAGAAGAAAAAAAAAATCTTGGTAATTATTTAATTTTAAAAGCCATTAATGGAAACTACTCCAGGATGTTGTAGCTGCGTGACAGTAAAGTCATCTTTTACTCACTAACATTTCATTTGGGAACTGTTGCATAGCAAATCTCTCTTTGTGAGGCACAGTAGGGGAAATGAGAGTTCAGCTGTGAACTCCCTAATCAGAGAATCAGAGAATGGTTTGGGTTGGAAGGGACCTTAAAGATCATCCAGATCCAACCCTGTGCCGTGGGCAGGGACGCTTTCCACCAGACCAGGTTGCTCAGAGCCCCATCCAGCCTGGACTGAAACACTCCCAGGGATGGGGCATCCCTGGTTTTGTTATGGATAGGATTTATAAAATTATAGAATCAGAATATTCTGAGATGGAAGGGACCCATAAGGATCATCCAGTGCAGCTCCTGGCCCTGCACAGACACCCAAACAATCCCACCCTGGGCATCCTTGAGAGCACTGTCCAAACGCTCCTGGAGCTCTGGCAGCCTCGGGGCTGTGCACATTCCCTGGGCAGTGCCCAGCACCCTTTAGGTGTGGAACATTTTCCTGACATCCAGCCTAAACCTCCCCTGACTCAGCTTCAAGCCATTCCCTCAGGTCTTATCACCAGAGAGAAGAGATCCATGTCTGCCTCTCATGAGGATGTTGAAGACCACAGTGAGGTCTCCCCTCAGTCTCCTCCAGCCGAACAAGCTGCGTGCCCTCAGCCTCTCCTTGTATGGTTTCCCCTCCAGACCCTTCACCATCTTCATTGCCCCCCTTTTTATGAGAGTCAGGAGCACATCTGTAAAAGCCATCCTTGCTGTGCTCTCTGTGGTCATCACTCCTCTGGGCTGTGATCTGCGACTGGGGTTTTTTGTTGTGCTCTTTGGAGTCTCCTCACTGCCTGCCTTGGATCCTGCACCCAGCCTCCAGATCCTTGTTCTTTATCACTGTTCCTTCCTAGTGATGCCTTAAATGGCTACCTAGAAACAGAGACTAGACAGGAATAAAGGAATCAAGGAGGGATTGATTGGAAAGGCCTTCAGAGGTACACTCTGGCCTCCAGAGACTCCTGCCTCAGTGCATCCCAACATGGACAAGGACAGCTCCCGAGTTCTTCCCACTTGGATCTCAGCATCAATTCCCCAAGCAGAAGCCAGGCAAGGATGGAATTTGCCCAAGCTTGCCCCCCTGTCCCCAAGATTGTGGTTTGCAATTGTTGGGCCTAGGAGGGTCTGGGTGTCCTTGGAGAGCTGGAGAGGCTTTGTTGTGTGTGTGTGAGCATGAGAGAACAGCACTGAACGAGCTCCAGGGAACTGCAGAGTGACACTGGGCAGGGCAGGGTTGAAAACATAGAAAAGTTGAAACCTAAGTTATCACTAGCCTGAGCTCACAGGAATTTTGGAAAGGTTCTGTTTTCAGTCACAGCACCACGAGGGTCTGGGTCTCTGCCTGAGGTTTCTGCTGCTGTAACTGAAGCCAGTGCTGTGCAAAACCTCCAGATGCAACTTCAGCAGAAAGAATCTAATTCCTAAGACCCAAAATGTTCTGTGGTGGGTATTAATCCATCACTATACCTGCTAAAATCATAGAGGGATCAAAGTCCAGGCTCAGGAAGTATTAACTTCTCTTCAGGCTGTGGCTTTCTGCATGGTCTGTGTGCACCTCAGGTGACCCTGCCACATCCCACCCATATGAAAGAATGTACAGTTTCATTTAGATTTTATTACTTTAGACTTCTTCTAAGCCCAGTGCTAGAAAACTGAAGCGCTGAGCCTCAAGATCCAAAATAAGGGATGGGGGGAGGGGAATGGGGTGTCCATATGAGGTGGGATTTATCTCACTGAACTTGAGCCATCTGTGAATGATGACTCCTCAAAGCTTTCTCAACTCCACTTCTGGTCAACAGAGAAAGGTGAAGGGATCAATCACCCTCTGAACATGTCCATCTTCAGCAATAATCCCAGAGGTTTCCACAGCTGAACTGTTTCTGTGACTGAGAACAAGTGAGGAAACCCTTTTATCTCATCTTGAAGATGGAGGGGCTGCTTGATGGGCTTGGAGAGGCATCACTGCAATCCAAGCAAAACAGGGATATAAAATTACTTAGGTGTATTCTATGAACAGGTAATTAGAATGTAGCACTGTGGACCTTTGTATCTCATTTTATTACATTTTAAAAAGGTTTTTTCCCCCCCTTTTCTTTATTCCTCTCCTCCTGTCTTGTCTAGGGTTAAGGTCTGACCCACCTCTCGAATTTCATTCCTTCAGGGGTGGCCAGTGCATTCCTGAAGGAAGAAGTGCAGGTGTTCCAGAAGGTCTTTGCCATTTGGCATTGCTGTGGGAAGGGGAGGTGACAGAGCAGTTGGACACAGCCTGGGTCTCCCTATTGCACTGTTTTAAAATAAAATTAATAGAGTAAATCAGGAACAAACAGTGTTAGAGCTTAATAGAACAGCACTTACTTAGTCCCTTGAGGCACTGATCCAAAATGAGCATTTCCAGTGGAACTGTTAAGTAATTGCTTATTTTTCTCAGAGAAGAGGCTTCAGGATTTAGATGCTCATTTGTGCAGAGTTTTTATGTTGCACATCAGATCTTTTTCATGTTCACATTAAATTAAAAGTAGGTCTAAACTGTCAAGCTAGCATATTTTTCAAAAATATTATGTAGCTTTTCTGTACTCCATTCATGATGTGCACGGGAAGGTTTTATTGCCATAAAATATAATTCACTGCTCTTCAAATGCAATCCTGAATGCTCATTTCACCCTGCCTTTAAAAGAATAGTGAAGTTACCTTTTAATTCATCTCTCAAAGAAAACATCTCTCTAGTATCACCATATCACCTTTCCCACATTTGATATACAAGTCAGTAGCTCATTATTTCTTGGCAGAGGAAGTCTAAACCTGCATTACTTTGAAAAGTGTTACAAATTTAAGACATCTTTCCATGCACTTTGAAGCCCAAAGCAATTTATCTGCCCATTTGAAAATCTTTTTTTTTTTTTTTCGTTGTTTGCTTTGGGTTTTTTCTTTTCTTTTCTTTTTTTTTTTTTTTTTTTAATTCTATAACACAGCTGTTCATGGCAAACTTGGGATTTAAGGTTTTATGATTTGGTACCAAGGAGAACATCAATTAAGCAGTCCTCACTTGACTTGTAAGTGGTTAAATATTGCTCACTCAATTTGCTCTTGGGGAGGTGGTTTTGTAGTTGAAAAGGAAATGGCACTGAGGATAAATCTGCCCCCGAGTAAGAGATGTCATGTGTGAGTTTTCAGTACTTTTTCTTTTCATAAGAGAAGATCTGAGAAAAATCTATTACCAAAGTGAGTAAGTGTCTAAATGGGAGTCTCAGCTAAGTGGAAGTGAATGATAAGCACTAAACACTTCTCTGAGGTGAATGAGCATTTTCAAACATATTTGACCTGATTTAATTGCTCTCTTTGTTGAAAGGAGATGGTAAATCTTTTTTAAGACACCTTTTTTTTTCCATCTAGTTTCTAAAACTCCTCTTGCATTATCACTGTAAACAACCAGTCCTAGTGCCCATCTTCCACAGCAGCATGACAAGAAAGCAGCAGGTACTTAAAGAGCAAGGGAATTTAGCTCTGAATAGCAGGAGCTTTCTGCAGCATCCTCCCTATCAGCCCTTTATGCAGTTATCTGTATTAAAACAAAATCTGACAAGTGCTGAAGCATCACCACCTCTTTTGTCCTGTTTGGAACACCTGGAACGTTTCCTCCACCTCCAGTTCTTGGCTTGTGTCCTTGCTGGATGCAGCATTTCTTCAGGGATGGTGTTGGTATAAGGAAAGTGCCTTGCTTCCCTGCTTTGTTGTTTAATTTCAGCCCAGATCAAATTTACTGTGCTGCTTCTGAATCCTTGGAGCCAGTGTTCATGTCCCAGGAAGGTGGTACATAAACCTCTGGGTGATGATGCCAGCAAAATTGGGGTTTGGAAACTTCAGTTCTGAATTTGGAGTGATACGAAGAGAAGATCTTCATGTCAGATTTAGATAAAGAAGGGGAAAAGTGAAATATAGGGAAAGAATGCTGAGGAAAACACTGAGCTGGCTTGAAACAGTGACAAGTGTCATTTTTAGTGCTCTGAGAGGGGTCTAGAATATTGGGGGGGGCTGCTCTGTCCTTTTTTGTATTGTGAGGAGATTTATGTGACAAGCCTGAGATTAAAGCCCTGAATGTAAAGCTGTGCAAGGTGTGCAGTGTTCAGTGCCAACATGAGATGATTTCTTCTTTCCATTCACATTCTTTTCATCACAGAACTGCGTGGAGCATTAATGCCCCTGTTTGCTGCAGTTCCCAGGGCTGTTTGAGCAGTACAGACAGCACTGAGATCACAGATATGTGGGTCTTTAAAAGATGTGTGTGATGGTGTTGGAGCTGCCACACCATGTTTGCCAGGCTGCAGAGAACCCAAAACCACACAGGATGGATCAGAGATGTCCCACTTACCATTCCTGCTTGAAATAAGCTCCGGATCTCAAGATTCATTGGGGAGTTTAGCCAAGAAATGAAGCTGGTGGAATGCTTTTCTTAGACTGTCACAGCATGTGCTGACAGCGTTTTATGCACTATAAAATTAGAAGAGATTCTAAAATCCCCTTTCTCCCTCCCATGCCATTTCAAACCCCCAAAGAGACAATAATTACCAGGTGATAAGAAAGCACCTTCCCACATAACAGCAGGCTTTCCAGAGGAGACATGCAGTGTATTAATCAGGTTATGGCAGGGGAGCAGCCTCTTCTCCTCTTTTCCAGCTGCTTTTTGCAGAAGATGATTCAAGGTCTTCCTGGCCAACAAGTGATCACTCAGCTCCATGTGCGTGGGGGAATCTCTTGTGGAGGATCACTTGTGTGTGGGCTGGGAGATGTCTTGGGAAGCTGGGCTGAAACAGAGACCCAGGAGCAGTGCAGACAGTCCCATCTCGCTCTCAGAGAGCCAAGGGCATATCTCTGATCTGCCCTTTCTGACTGATAAGGTGCTGTGGGCATGAAAACAACCCTTACAGAACAATATGGTCCTTCACAGTTCCCTCTCAAAATTAATCTCCTACTTCTTCACCTCCTTTTTGATATCACCTACAAACCCAATTTCCTGGTGTTTGTCCAGCACTAGCAAACATTGTATGAGATATTATTTCAGGTCTCTGATCTCACTTAAAGTTTCACTACATGCTGTCCTGGACGGAAGGACTGGCACACAATTCATGTTCCATCCTACATTTTGGGAAAGGGTAGAAATGCAGCAATGGAAGCAGAAATATAAAGCTTGGCAAGGGGAGCTCTGGGTGGTTTAAGCAGTTGGTGAACTTTTAAATCCAGGTTTTAGCAAGTAGGTGCATAATCAGCCTAGCAATTGCTTATCTACAAACTCAGCCATTGCCTGCTGCCCTCTTACCAGATAAAACATCTCTGGACACTTGAGTTCCCCATAGCAGTGCTCTGCTGGGGGTTTAATTCAATAAACTGGCACTATTTTCAAGGATGGGAAGAGAAAAACTGAGAGGGAGGCAAAATTGGAGCTCCAAAGCCAAGTACTCCTTATGGTAATTGCTTTAATGAAAGTTTCCTGTTCCTGATTGTGGCTGTGGAAGAAAGAAGATCCGAGCTGGGTGTTGCTTTTCTCCTGGCAAGAGCTGTTTTAAAACCTTATTCTTCATCCAGTGGGAGAAGGAATTTATGTGGAGGGACAAGGCACAGAAAATGTTGCACTATTAGTGTCTGTGAGAGGTTCTTGAGACTTGGAATCATTGTTGTGTTTCCCTGTATCTGCAGAGACTTTACTTTCTCCATTCAAACGAACCTAATCTATGATGGCCCAAAAAAGCTATTTATAACCTCTGCATCTGCAATATCCACAGTCAAAATTCAGCCTCTTGATGTTGCTGAATATTTTTCCCATCCTCTAAAATTGTACAATTAGGGAAGGAATTGTGTTCAGACACCTCAACTTCACAGAAATTGGGAAGAACTTTCCCATTCTCATCCCCCTTTTAAACTGACATTATTAGAAGGGGAAATGTGGTTCAGCAGAACGGGCTCATATCCGCCAAGAAACATCTGGAATTTTTTATGTTCCTATATTAGGCTCAGCTCTGAAAGCTGGCAGGGGCTGCTTTGGCAAATGGTCACCAGTCTCATGTTTGCAGGCTTTTTTTTTTTGTCTTGCAGGCAGTCTGTTTCTTCCCTGCCTTCTGATGAATATTTAGGCTCGGGGAAGACACGGTGCTTCCTGGCAACCAGACGCAGCACGAGCTGACAGCAGCGTATGTTGTGTTTTTGTCCAGACGTCCCAAGACGTGCAAGTGTGACAGGATCTGTCTGAATCATCCTGCAGGGCTGGGATTTGCTAAAAGGCAAGGATTCTTATAAAATGCTGGATGTATGACCTGGGCAACAGTTTGAAATGGGGGGAAAAACCCCCAAAAACCAACTAACAAAGAAAATCCCTGTCAGGCCAAGGAACTGTTGTGGTTCCTGATGGATGTTCCTGTGGTGTAGGCAAACTCCCAGTGCTGATTCAGGGATAATAATCAGGTTTTGCAGATCCTCCTGGGCTTCTAGCCCAACTCATTCCCTGTGTTGTGTTTGATATTTTCTCTCACCTTCCTGGGTTGCTCTTGTTTTCTGTCTCTCCTCCCTTTCCTCTCGCAGCCTCTGCTGCTGGACCAGAGGTTTCATCTGAATTCCTTGTCAACAAGTGTTTGAACCCTACCAGGCAAACACCCCATGCATTTTGGAATCTGCTCTCATCCCTCCTTTTCTCAGCCACCTTTCCCATTATTTTTGCAGAGTTCTGGGAGCAGGTCAGGATTATTCCTGAACATTGACTCTGTGCTCCATCATGAACCATTCATACAGCTGCTGTGCTTTGCTTTTGCGACTGCAACTCATAAATTCCTGAACAAATGCCAGGCAGCAAAGGCTCTGTGAGAAGAGCATTGCTTCCCACTTTGCTGAGGCAAAACTAAAGGTTGGGGAGGCTGCACACACTCATTTCCTTCAAGAGCAAAACTGTCTTCTCGAGTCATCTGTCCTCAACTCCAGCCTCCAGCTCCTTGCTCTCCCTCTCCCTCCTCTGTTAATCAGATCTTAGAGCTTCTCAATTCCACAGTGCTTTACTACAGGTAATAAAGTACAGTTACACCTCTCATTATCATTGCCGTCTCTCAGTGCATTCAGTAATTATGCCAGGTGACTAATTGAATTCTGAATTTCAACTAAGAAGCAATTACCATAAAGATCAAACATCCTTAGCAGCCCTGCCAGCCTTCCAGAAGGGGGTTAGGGAGGGAGTTTCATGGCTCTGTGCTCTCCTGGTCTGTCAGGCTGAGAAACAAATTGTGCTGCAGCCCTGGGTGATGCCTTTCCTCCTCCTGGTGCTCTGCAGGAATTCACTGCCACTACACAACAAAGGGAGAATTAATGACCTGTTGGACTAACCAGCAGGAAAAACATTTTCTTAGGTTCTACCTTCCTCCCTCGTGTGTTTTTTAGGTGGCTGTGTAGGTGGAAGTTCCTTCTCTGTGTAGGTGGAAGAGTTCTGGGCTGGGGAATCTTTCCTAGTAATTGCTGCATGATCCACACAAACACCAGTTGGATGCTAACCTGTTCCTTGAAACAATTCCATCACCCACAGTCAAGTGAGGGAAGTCTTTCAAATAAAGTGATTGTTCCACATCAAATTACAGGCCCATCCAGGCCAGTGTTTTGTTTAGCCCAAGCACCTAAATTTAAGTGTGAAGCTGCTTCTATTTGCTGTAGGTGATTAAATCCCTCCTATTTTCAATGGAGGGGTGTATGGAAGAACAACTCAGCTCCACAAAGTAAATGGCCATGGTTCAGCTGAATCTGTCTAGACTGTGATCCTGGGATCAATTAATTATGTTAAATTTGGGAATTTAGTACAGTTTGATGGCCTGGATTGAGTAGATACCATGGACACCCCAGGCTACCTCAAATAGTGCTGGATGCCCATCCAGGAGCGTGGACATTGTAACCTTCACTCAGACATGAGCATCTGCACCAGGACATCAGGATTTAAATGGCTTAATCTTGAGCTCATCTTAGAGAGGGATATAAGAATAGGCCCAGTGTGAAGAAAGTCTGTCCTGGGTGTCCTTTGAGCTTCCAGCAGTCCAAGTGTCAGTGACTTGCCAAAGTACAAGTGGTGTCTGTGCATCTTTTTGTGCATGTGACACTTGGCCTTTCCAGGAGAGATTGATTTGAATAACTGTGTGTGGAAATAAGCCCAGAATGAATGCCAGACTTTTCTTTTGCAACAGGGTTTTGGGGAGTCAAATAATTTCTGGTTTCTATTCAGCTAGAAGTGAAGAGGTTTGGGTTGGGGGTTTGGTTTGATATTTGTATTTTGTTGGGCTTTTTTTCTCTCCTCTGTTTATTTTTTTTCCTTGTGCTAAAAACCAGGTGGAGGGAAAAGATGATAACCTGAGGAATAAGGCTTTGTGATCTCCCTCTTTTATCTTTCTTCTTAAAGACACGTGGAGGTCTGGGTTGGAAAGCTTTGGGTTCTGTGTGTGGTCACAGCTGGGGATGTGCTGTCCCTGGGGATTTACCTGCAGACTGCACAAAGCCCTGGGAGGCTGCAGGAAGGATTAACCAAACATTTATCAAGTGCTGCTGAGCCTCTTCACTGGGATTTCTCTCCCTGTCTTCTGGGTATTCCCTGAGCTGTTTCTGTAACAGTCCAGCCTTGATATTTCAGAATAAAAGTTTCCTCAATCACAAGTTGTGAAGTAATTTTGTAAGGAAATTAATAGTATATTGGGATGATAATAATTATATAATTGAATAATAATGTCTATTATTGAATTATTAATAGGAGGATTGTCATCATCACAATTTGAGATGATGAAAGGGCAACTTTGGGTATTGACTACCACTGCCCACACCTCATGCCTGGAACAATTCAAAATGAAGCAGTGAAGAAACAGAATACTTATCATAAAAGAGTTGTATTTCATGGAACAGTTTTTGTTAACCCTGGAGGAATGAGAGAAGTGAAAAATACCACAAGAAGTTGTGTTTCCTGAGGTGAACCACGTGGGGTTGACTTTCCAGGGATCCGAAAGTCAAACAGAATGTGTGTGTGTGTGTTTTCTTTTGTGGGAAGTTTTATAGAAAGAGATATTTCGTTGAAAAAGGTTGAAAAGAGCCATTTTCCTGACAGTAATGGCACTGCTTGCTGCCAGGAGCCCCAGCCTGGGGCAAGGACAGTTCAAGGCCAGGTTGGATGGGGCTTGGAGCAACCTGGGATAGTGGAAGGTGTCCCTGCCCATGGCAGGAGCTGCATCGTTTCAAAGTCCATTCCAACCCAGAACATTCTCCGATTCTCTGCACAAACAGAGCTGAGCACCTCAGCCCTTAATCTCTGTAGGTCCAACGGAGGCTGCCTTGGGCTAGAAACCCAGAGAAATGTTCTTCTAAACTCTGAAAGAGCCTGGAGCACTTTAAACTTCAGAAAGGTTCTGTTCCTGCCTTTGCTTTTGACCTGTTCTGTGACCTGGGTGAATCACTTGAGCTCTTTAGCAGATGGGAAATCGATGCAGCAAGTGAGCATAATTAGGCTGCTCGAGCTTCTTGTAAACCTTTTTAGGATTTCCTGCAAAGGAAAACAATAGAAAACTCACCAAAGTTTCTAATGTGCTTGAAAGCCTGAAGACACATCAAGCTGAGCCAGACAGAGCTGAGTTTAAAATATTTTTCTAGGGGAACATTTCTTGCCTCAATTATGATTTATCTGCTTTCCAGGACTCTCCTCTAAGTGCATTACATTTCTGTACAAATGTTAAAAACAACCCCAGCTGTGACATCTGGAGAAAAACCTCTCTGCACAAGGCTTGGCTTTCAGGTTGATGTTGGCTGATGTGCAAAGCAATAAGCATCGCTTGGGTAACTGCTCTTGCCTCTCCTAATTTTTGTCAGAATATCCCTCATTCACAAATAGAATATGTGGAGGGAGGTTCTTTTTGGCTTTTCCCAGTCTCCTCGATGTCACAATTATGCCACTGTCACTTGTGGTTTCTAGAAATAGCAAGCAGTTGTCCTGATGCTTTGTGAATCCTACCTGGCTTGAGCTTGTCACTGCAACAATCAGAAAAATAAAAAAGCACCAAAGAGGGAGGGCAGCACATGAATAAATAATTTATAGCCCCATGATTCAGCCCCTATTTTTAGAGGCTTGCTGTTTTTCTGAGACTTTGAAAAGGGGCTAACAATAGTCTATACATGAAGGGATGTGTCCCTTATGCAACACAGGTTTTTTTTTTCTCTCTCATTTCATCTGACTCCTATGAAATCTGGGCAGGCAATCTGAGGAATTTGTATCATGCAATTCCTGTTGGATTTACTGGGGATCATGGTAGATAAGTACCCAAGAGAAAGATTTTTTGCTTAATACCAAGCAGAATGTCTTATTTTGAACTTTAAATGAATAAAAATGATTTGGAGGAGATGCTGGGAGAATCTTGCAATGTCACAGTGATTAGAACCCCCTGAAAAAAGGGAATCTTTTAAGCTGGGTTTGAATTCCTCATGAAATCCCACACTGGAAAGACCAGAGTTGAACTCCATGTTGTGAGCAGCTCCTGGGCTACAACATTCAGCACTGGGATATTTTGCTTTGTTTCACTCCTGTGTTCTTTGAATCTATCTAACATTTTTCTTTGAGGGTGTAAAATCTGGGTCCAATTTACATTTACCAAACCTATCAAGTGATTTTTGATGCCCCAGAACTGTGTATTTCAAAATCCATTTATTCAGCTCAGAAGATGTCATGGGGTTTTAATTGTGGCACTGAGACAAAATGGCTTTTCTCCACTGCCTCTTCTGATTTTGCAGGCCAACATATCACAGAAGCTATTTTAATGTGTATTTAAGGTGAAAGCTCACTTATTTGGGCTTGCTTTCCATTGGAAGATTTGGGATAAGCATCTTCATATTGGGAGCAGCATGGACTGGCTGCTTTGATGTGTCCTGAATCCAGAGTAGGAAGGGATTGGTGAGATGTGGACAAGACTGGCTCCAAGCTGATACTCTAAAATTACAAGGTTGAACTCCCCCTGTGGCAAAGATGCAGGACTAACCTACCCTGGAAATGATGGCAAATTGCTCAGAGGGCACTACAGGGGCAAAAATAGTTCAATAGTTGTCTTAAAAAGTGAGGGGAAAATATAGGATATCAACAAAAAAGAATCCCAGTGGAGAGATTTAACTGTCTGTGACAGTTTTACAAAGTAATTACTGGAAATTCTTGGGGTTTCCACTTTTTAATCTGGACTGAGCAAGTCCCATGGGTAGGGAGGTGGATGACATGACCACTGTGCTCTTGCAAGGTGTTCATTGCATCTGTGAGTCTCTGAGATGGCCACAGTCACTCCTGACTGCACTTCCCAAAACCCTGCGTGTTCTAGGGAGTGTGTTCAGTGGGGTTCTGGTGTTCTGATTGAGGGACCCTTCATTTCAGCTCAGCTGACAGCTCACATGGATCAGCAAGCTGTCAAAGCAGTCACATACCCTCAGTTCAGGACTTAACAGGCTGTCTTATTTATTTATTCATTCATTTTTCTGTTTATTCCCTTCACTCCAGAAGCTGATGAACTTGTCTCAAGATTCCATGGCCACTCTGTGTCCGAGGAATCTGGGAGATGAATGGCATAAATAGCCAGAGAAGTCAGATTTCCATTTTAATGATAACTGATAAATGTAAACCTTGTCAGAAAAATCATCTCCATGACACATGGCAAGACAACTAAAATCTCTTTCAAATCCAGCTTAGTTCCAGTTGTCAGGAACGAGATCCATGACAGCAGTGCCTGCATGCAGTGTCTGAATTGTCTTGCCTCACTAATGACTGGGAGGATGTGGTGAACTTCCTGCTGGGAATGACATCCACCTGCCTTTACCCAGTGCTCCTGTCTCCTGTTTGTGTCATGCTTTTAATGGACTTTCACTGCCTAAACACGAGCCTGCCACCAGGCCAATCCATACATATTGAGTTAGCACTACCTGAAAGGCTTCGTGTTCTTCAACAGGGTCAATAAAAAAAGGAAAAATACAAAAATACCACTCATCAAACACTTCCCTTTACATATCCCACTCGGAAATGCAACATCATCTGCAGTTAGAAATGAAATTAAGGACAAGGTTTTAACTCTTTAACTGATGTCAGACATTGTACCTGGAGCTGTGTTTTAACGTTGTTCCAGAAGATAATTTTATCCTGTTAATCACAGAACCACAGGATGGCTGAGATCTGGTCCAACCCTGCTGCAGGACCACCTGTGATGCCTTAAATGGCTCCCTAGAAACAGAGAGCAGACAGGAAGAAAGGAATCAAGGAGGGATTGATTGGAAAGGCCTTCAGAGGTACACTCTGGCCTCTAGAGGCTCCTGCCTCAGTGCATCCCAACATGGACAAGGACAGCTCCCGAGTTCTTCCCACTTGGATCTCAGCATCAATTCCCCAAGCAGAAGCCAGGCAAGGATGGAATTTGCCCAAGCTTGCCCCCCTGTCCCCAAGATTGTGGTTTGCAGTTGTTGGGCCTAGGAGGGTCTGGGTGTCCTTGGAGAGCTGGAGAGGCTTTGTTGTGTGTGTGTGAGCATGAGAGAACAGCATTGTCTTGGAGTGACTTTATGGTGTATCCCATATCATCTGCTCTATGCCCAGAAAGTGAATTTTATGCCATTCTGTGCCTTTAAACTGAGCCTGAGAGGGAAGAGAAGAGAAAAACAGCCAGAAAAACTTTTTCAAAGCAGTTCTGTGTTTCAAAGTCTCTTCTCCTGTCTGTTGTTCTGCTGCTGTCAGAAAGTGATTAACTGCTGTGGCAGAGAAGGGAGGAAACACCTTCCTTGCTTTCCAACCAGCTCTCAGCTCTGTTTTCTTCGAAAGAAGAGAGACAGAGTTTTTTTTCTGGGACCTTGATTTCTTCTTTCTTTCTCTTTTGGACTTGTTCAGAATATCAGAACATGGGAACCTCACCTGGGAGGTTTTCCACCAACCTGCAGGGAGGGTCCCCCACACCGACCCAGCTCCAAGGAGGAGAGAGACCACACCCAGAAGGGTTCTAAACTTTTCCAAGTTTCTCTCTAAAGCCAGAGATTTTATTATTTAGCATTATTATTCTTTTCCTGTGTGTTTGTTAAATAAATAGGGTTTTTTTTTTTTCTTCATTTTCCTCTGAAGAAATATTTCTTTTCCCAAACCTAGTAGGGGAGGGGTAACTACAACCTGCTTTCCATCAGGGGATATTCTCCTCTGAATTTGTCTCAAACCAGGGCAAGCTCTTAACGAGCTGCAGGAAACTTCAGAATTACACTAACAGGAGAGGATTTGAATAATATAAAAGTTAAAACCTAAGGTATCATTGCCCCCTTGCGCAGCTTGTTCCAGTGTTCTGTCACCCTCACAGTAAAAATATCTCAGTGGATTCCAAGGAGCAGACAAATCATGGTTGGGATGACAAATGCTGGATGTTGCTGCTCTGTTTGCTGTTCAGACACACACTGAGGGCTCTTTAGAGGAGTCTCTGGCAGTGTTGTTAATAAGGTGTAATGAATTGGGGTGGAATTCATTTTACATGAGTGTAGATGACTAAAAGCCACAATTGTGTGTGGGATAAAGGTCCTTGGGTTTATTTATGAAAAACTGCTCACATCCCATGCAAGTTTTGCCAGAACTAGTCTGGTAATGCTGGGGCTGAGTGGCAGGGATGCTGAAGAGGGTTATGGGAAAACTGGAAACAGAGTTTGGATGTCTCCCCCTTTTATCAAACACCAGAGTGTGAGGAGTCCTTCAAAACAAATAAATAAATTCTATGAGTTTCTCTCATGTCCTTCCATGCCAGATGAAAATAATTTTTCATTATTATTGATGTATGGGCTCAATTCTGGGTTGATCAGCTTCTTTTTATTGAAACAACAAATAAGCTGTAGTTCCTTAAAATTCCTGTTTGCCCTGAAAACAGACAGGGTTGTGATTGTCATGGTCTGGTTTTTTGGATAAATGGAACACTGTTTTTCTTCTGCATTCAAGGAACTTTTGCTCTCTACCTGAGAATTTCTCACTTGCTCTTAAATGGTTCTACTCCACCAAGGGAAGTTCAAGCTCTGTGTAGTGTGCATGTGTGGGCATGTGGATATAAATACAGAAAAGTGAGACATTCCTGTAGGTGTTTCTATTGTTTGTTTGCATATATTCTGTGAAGATCTATAAAAGACTGAGCTGGACTTTCCCAAAAGCTGGAGTCAGGGAGAACTGGATATCCCAGTTACATTCCTGCCAAGGTTTTGCTATAGTCAGGTATTTTGCCTACCTTTTTGTGATGTGAAATGAAGTTTTTTTCAGGGATGGAGACCCCTTTTACATCACCTTGAAGTCCCTGAGAGCTGCAAATGTTAGTGCTGCTGCTGTTGTGTATCTCTGCTCTACCTGCTGTCCTTTTTGGTGGATTATGATTGATCAGCACCCCTGAGTCAGCCCTTAGGGGAAATAGGCATTTGTAGCCTGGAGGGGTTGAAATACATCTTCTGAAAGCTAGAAACCCTGAGCACTCCTGGATATTTTTTTCTGTTCAGACAGTTCCCTTTTAACTCCCTGCCTGTCTCCTGGACTGACAATTAAGCAGAAAAAAAAAACAACAGCCACAAATCCACAAGAAAAGGAAACCAACGTTTTCAGAGAGGAAGAAAAGACCAAAAGACTGAGGCCCAGAAATGAATTCTGGATGATGTGTCAAGATCTCTGTGCATAAAGGCTGAGTGCTGCCTGTGCCATCCTGAGACATCTACTGATGGTTACTTATTTGCATGAACATTAAATTTCCTTGTCCAGGTGTGTTATACGAGTGCAAGTGAACACAGAGCACGAATAACCACATGCTGTAACCACCAAATCTCTATTTGTGTATTCCTTCTTTAGAATAAAGTCATGAAGGAAGGGGAAATTACCAGAAGAAAAAGTATGCTGAATTCTTCCTTGTCAAGGAAAATGAAATTTTACACAATTGTTTTCCAACTAGGAAAAAAATAGTGCTAATAGCTGCATTTCTTTCTTTTTATAATTAGCTCTTGTTGCCCTAGAAAGATCATGTAACTTTTCTTCCTGGCTGTTTCTTGTTTGTTGCTAAAATGGAGTTCTCCATCAAGATTCCTCCATTTTTTTCCTGATTTTTTGGTGACAATCATTAAAAAAAACTGAACTTAATCCAGGGTGTTTGTGCACACAGCACATGAGCAAGAGCTGCTTCCTCCAGGTGCCTGCAGCGAGGCTCTTACTCTGCAATGTAACCTCACCCATTAAATGAGATGTTTGTCTTTTAAAGCACTGGGTAAAAGAGCTGCATTTTGTTATTGAAAGAGAGAACGAGAGAGACAGAAAGAAAGAAAAAAAGGGAGGAAGGGAAGGAAGGAAGGAAGGAAGGAAGGAAGGAAGGAAGGAAGGAAGGAAAAGAAAAAGAAAAAGAGAAAAAAAGAAAGAAAGAGAGAGAGAGAAAGAGAGAGAGAAAGAGAGAAAGAAAGAGAGAAAGAAAGAGAGAAAGAGAGAAAGAGAGAAAGAGAGAAAGAGAGAAAGAAAGAAAGAAAGAAAGAAAGAAAGAAAGAAAGAAAGAAAGAAAGAAAGAAAAGAAAAGAAAAGAAAGAAAGAAAGAAAGAAAAAAAGAAAGGCCTTTGCTGTGAGGTATAAATTGGTAATGACAACTGGAGGTTGGAGTGAGATATTCCCATAAGCCAGATCTGCTTGCTGCTGTTGTTTCTGAGAAGTGCCTGATACTGCAGGAGATCCTGGAGTAGAAAAATGGAGAATTTGATTTTCCCCCTCTCCTGTTGGTACACTCACCGTGTGGGAGAGCTGCTGTGGCAGCTCAAAGAGCTGCACTGCTCTGGGTTGTACCTTCCCAGTGCCTCACGGGGCTGATTGTGCTTGTGCTTTCCCCAGCTCAGCTGGAGGGATGCAGCCAAGGACAAGGAAGAGTCAGAATGAGTGAAACAAGGCTTTCAATGAGTAAAATAAGGGTTTCATATGAGCACTGTGCTGGATGTGGGACTCAACATCCGACTAAGCATCAAGTCATTTAGAGTCAGGAGTTTGCTACAGAGGCTCAAAATCAGCAACAATTCTGCACAGAGAGCCAAAGGAAGGGACAAATGCAAGGGCTTTTAGGGATGTAAATCAGATCCTATCACCTAAACCCCACTCAGACTCTTTTGTTTTGTTTGGCCTCGTCATTTCAATAAGAAACAGTGGAAAAGTGCAAACAGACAACAGCAATATGAAATTCAGTGATCTCTGTGGGTACAGTGTCATCTGGAACATCTACAGGAACTGTTATTTGTTGAATTTCTTTCTCTGTAAGAAAAAGCACTTTTCCAAAAGTCTCTTTACCTTTTTCCAAGGCTGATGTCAGCAGCACATTTAGGACCATTTGATTTTCTTGCATTAAATTACCATAGCAAAGGCCCAAAAAGAAACTGGGTAAAGGGCAGCAGCAACATCATGAAGAGTCCATCAGGAAGTTGCCTGTATTTGTCCTTTGGGGATCTTTCTGGATTTCCTGTTTTATTTTAATTCTCTTGTTTCTAAGAAACAGGTCAAAATAAGAATGGGAAAAAAAAACCAAAAAACCTCTTGCTTGGGGTTGGATGTGCTTTTGATGAGTGGAGGAAGGTTTGTACAGGAAAACTGCAGTTTTCTCTTGGAATTCCTTGGGATGAAGAGAGTGCTTGCCAGAAACTGAGCTCCTCTCTTCACCCCAGTATTGCCCCATGTAGTTCCCAGAGCCCTACGTGGTGACACTGAATTTGGACATTCAATCTCTGCTTCAGTAAAGTCATTTGTGATTTTACTTATTCTCTGTAAGAAGTGGCACCTTGGGACAACAACAGGAGTGGTTTCTTTTCCACAGAAAATGGGTGAACACATGCTGACCTCAGTGTCCCCATTTCTGAGATCACTTTGGAGAGATTCCTGTGTGCCCCCCACCCTGCCTGCCCCAGGCCTGGGAGATGTTCTTGTCTTGCCTTTCCATGTTTTTCGCCCAATTTTTACTAGTAAAAATGTTCTACAGGAAGACTCTAGAAAATGAGGATGTCCAGGATTTTTTCTTCTAGTTTACTGAAGGATAAATGGGAGGGAAATAGAGCAATAAGTTTACCTTACACATAACATTCTCTTACAAGGAGCACTGAATATCTAAACCTTTCTGGGCTTGAATACATCATTTAACTGCTTTTTAAAAGACTACACTAACATGAAGCTTTCTCTTGCAATGTTCTCATACCTTCTCTGTCTTCTGAACTCACATTCTGTAAGAAAAAACTATTAATAAATATCTTTAAATACTCATTGTCTGTAGATGTGGTTGTTAATTTCTTTCTCCTTTTCTCAGTGGGCTGCTCCAGTCCTCACGGAGGTGGGATAAGTTGATTTGCCTTGTAAATAATCTCTTCTGTCAATCTTTTCTCCAACCTGTGAAATGTCTAGGCTGTTTAAAGGTCCAGCACAGAGTGTTCATCTCTCTTTTATTTTGGTCTGTACCAGGAAATGCCTACAGAGAGTGCCTGGGCAATGGGACATGGGCTTCCAAGATAAACTACTCTCAGTGCGAGCCTATTCTGGATGACAAGGTCTGTATTTTTCCCTTCATTCTTCTCAATGACATTTCTCAGCATACATGAATGCAAAGCAAAACATGAGGTTAACGTGCTAATTTGGGACTTCTGAGAGAGATTCCATTTCTGTCTCCGCAGCAAAACCTCCCTGTGAATGCAGGCAAATCACTTACCCTCTCTCCATATCCCCTACTCACATGGTTTTTAAAAAAAGGATGCCTTATCTGACTCTGTGAGATGTGTGTGTTTATGCAGATTTTTCCTAGCTTTGTTCAGAGCCTACAGCTGCTACAGTAAATGTTAGTAATAATAACAATAAGACCTAAAGCCTCTTTGGCACTAAAAAACAAGTTCAACCAGCTGATTCTGCCCTATATCTGCCCATTCTGAGGTCTCATCAACAACTGACCTTTACAGATCTCAGTGCCATTTCTCCTTAAGCAAATATGTAAAGGGGCAGCAACAGAAGAAGTACATAAAAAGCAGATTTAGGTCCCAGCTGCCTTTAAGAGATCGAACCAGTCTTGCATGAGAGAGGAGTTAGCAGATGTAAATTAGCTTGTGGGGTTAAGTTCCTTCAGAAGGGCTGTGAGGAATTATGCAAAGCCCTTTTCTTGTCAGATGTCTCAGAGACATCACAGACATTCACCCTCACACAATTAAAGCCTTCAAGCCCTTCATGCTCTTCTTCCTCCTGTGTAGAGAGCTGTGGTGGGACACAAGCCCACAAAGGCTTTGTGCTGTCTCTGCCAGCAGTGGCTTTTCCCTCCAGGAGCCAGGCTGGAGCCCAGCAGCTCAGACTGGTTGGGTTTGGGGCTCATTCAGCTCATTCTGTCCTTGCAGTTGTGCCACACCACATGCAGCTAGAGAGGGGGAAGAGAAGATCCCACATTTAGTACTCAGGGACTCTCAGGAGTGGTGCTGCACCCCAAACCAGGATGTGCTCTGGCTGTGGTCCAGCATCCATCCTCTCACGTGGTTGCTCAGTGTGGGTTTTCACCAGTGAATCAGAAAACAAATAATGACACACCAGCTGCTGAGGAGGACCTGCTCTTACCCCCTGGCTAATTTAATCCCCCTCCTTTTGCTAGAGGCTTCTAGGAATTAAGAGAAGTTGTACCAGTAGCTGACTGCCACCCAGAGGGACACTGAAGGTGTTCTAGCTGGTGGAGAGGCTCCCATGGCAATTTAGGCTGACCTAAGCTGGGACCACCCCAGTGCAGCCCTCCTTAAAATTCATTCCCATTTAAAATGAAAAGCTAGCTGGTTCTGGGGCATTTTTTCTGATGAATCAGTTCCCTAAACCAGCTCAGTGCATTGTTGCAGGAGTGGTGGGGCCAGCACAAGCTGGGAGACTGGGAGGGACACACCAACCATCTCTTAAAAATGAGCAAGAGAGGGGGTGTGGAGCAGCCAGTGGTGATTTAGGGAATGGGGAGCAGAGCTGGGCAAAGACTCGATGTCTGTGATGTGGTTTAGGTGGCACAGGAAACCTGAGCTGGGAGCAGTGAGCTGCACCCCGTTGGGAAAACACTGCTGCATTTTAATAACACTTGTTATGTGTCTGCATGGCTCCCAAGAGCTGCTGTCTCTGCACAAGCAAACACAGAGGGGTTTTATGTGAAGAGGCTGCAGAAGTGTTGTGGCTGGAGGACAGTATTCACTCTGTTTTTGCTTTTAAAAACTTAGCAGCTATGGTGATAGCTTACAACTCCTTAAATAGAGTGTTTCTTAAACAGATGAAAGTGCAGATGTTCCCCCACCCTTGCTTACAGAGGCTTAAAAACTCATTTATTCGATCTTTAAAGATTTGTGACAAGCTTTGCAAATATTAATATTTGTGAATATTTTTGAAATCTCTCATAATGCTCAGTGTTACAGATGAATACTTTGTGATCTCAAAAAAAAGTAGAAAGAAGAAAAAAATCCCCACAGATTTGCTCCACTTTGATTAAAGGTGAGATTCAGGCACACAAGTGGGTGTATTGTTATTTATTGAATTTAGCAGATGCTAAACATCGGCCAGGAGGTAATGCCCTGTGATTTGTGTTTATTTTTAATACAGAAAAAAACCACCACTGCTTTTAAACTTGAACACTCACGGGCAGAGTGCTAAAGAATCACATGGTTTGATTTTTAATTCAGTGATTGATAACAGGGGATAGGAACAGGATTTTTCAACATCAATCCCATGCTTTATGGCAGAGTTTTGGTAATGTAGCAGTGGGAATTTTAGGGTTTTTTCAGCTGTGGGTCACTCTTAGGGTCCATCAGCCAAATAACATACATTCCCTGGCCTATATCAATGCATCATTGCTCTGCTTGTGGTTGGTCTTGTGACCGTAGCTGATAAAACTCTGCTCTGGGACTGATTTGCTGCTAGATCTACTTCTGACTGAGATCTACTTCCTTAAATGTAGTTGTGTGATGTAGTTTAAAATGCCCCAGTGTGTCTTCATGCACAGGTGACAATCCTTGGGTATTGTGAGTCCTTCATGTCCAGAGAAGGGAACAGAGCTGGGGAAGGGCCTGGAGCCCCAGGAGTGGCTGAGGGAGCTGGGAAAGGAGCTCAGCTTGGAGAAAAGGAGGCTCAGGGGGGACCTTGTGGCTCTGCACAACTCCCTGACAGGAGGGGGCAGCCGGGGGGAGTCAGGCTCTGCTCCCAGGGAACAGGGACAGGAGGAGAGGAAACAGCTTCAAGTTGTGTCAGGGGATGTTTAGATTGGGTATTAGTGAACATTTCTGTACAGAAAGGGAATTTAGGCATTGGAACAGGGCAGTGGTAGAGTCACCATTCCTGAAAGTGTTCAAAAAATGTTTGGTGTGGCAGTTGGGGACAAGCTTTAGTGGTGAACAGAGTGGTGCTGGTTGGACTCAATGAGCTTAGAGGTCTTTTCCAACCATAAAAGTTCTGATTCAGCAGCAGCCATTGAGGTCAACCACCAGGAATCACAAAGTGTCCCCAGTGCACCCCAGGGGACACAAGGTGCCTGTGTGTGCACAGCTACTTCTAACCCTTGCTACAGATGTTGGGTGGACATCCAGGTGTTGGTGTCCTCATGTCAGACTGAATCTCACCCTCTGAACAAACAGTTGGCTCCTCCTCCAGGCACAGGAACAGGGTATAGGAATAGTTGGGATGCAGCTGGCTGTTTGGTGGCATGATGTCTGACAAATGGAAAGATTGTCCTCAGCCTCCAGGCTCCTGTGTCCAAAGGGCCTTCGCTGCATGCGGCACAAATCGCTGCTCTCAGAAGAAAAGTGAGAATCTCAGGCAGCAAAAGATACATCTTAGCCTCCAAAAAGAGCTATAAATCAGGAACTCTGGTCTTGTGGTCTGTGGCAGCTGGTTGTGAATGTGCTTCTGCTGATGTTTTGAGGTGGCTTCAAGCTGAGTAGCTGAGTTAGCACCACGCTGGGCTCAGACTAATCTGTCCTGCATAGGAGCACGGTCACATCAGCCACAGCAGCTCCCAGCTGGCTTAGAATAGGAAAGCCAAATGAGCTCAGAGGTGTCTGGGATGACAAAGACACTTCCCAGTTGCTTCTACAAGTCTTTGGAGAGGTGTCTCTAAGCTGTGCTGGTGCTGAGATCATCCTGGCAACAGGAGGAAATCGGAAGTGACTGAACTGGCAGTGGCGTGTGGAGCCTCCCAGGGAGACATGAGCTGTAAACACTGGCAGGACCTGTCAGTAAGTCCTGTTGGAATGAGCTGTAAACACTGGCAGGACCTGTCAGTAAGTCCTATTAGAAGAAGCAGGATCCTTGTCAGCTGGTCTGAGAGTGCTGTTGTTAGGTGGTTGTTGATTCAAATCAGTCACTGAACTGTTCAGGACAGGTTAGCAGCCACATTCCACCTGAAGCAAGGGGAAAAGTGCTCTGGATGGAATGACTCTGTCATTAGCCTGGAACCTGCCTGTAGATTTTCAGGTAAAGACATTGTGCTGTGCTTCCTCAGTTTCCCTGGTAGAAGCTCGTGGGAGACACCTCTGCACTGCCAGGTGTGACGTGGTTGTGGTGCATCAGTGTGTCATGGAATAGGACTCCAGTGGTGTGAGCTGCTGTGGGCAGGGAGGAAGACCATCTCTGAATTCCCCATCTCTGAATTCCCCATCTCTGGATTCCCCATCCCTGGATTCTTCATCCCTGGAAGTGTTCCAGGCCAGGTTGGACCAGGTCAGGGGCTCTGAGCAACCTGGTCTAGTAGGTGGCATTCCTGACCATGGCAGGAACCATCGTTAAGGTCCCTTCCAACCCAAACCATTCCAGGATTCTACAATCTCCTTTTCTAGCTCATTTCTAATCTAGCAACCCTCCTCCTAAGCCTGAATAGAATTTAAAATCTTTATTTTAGTGAAGTCAGGCATTCTCCTGAAAGCAGAAGGATATTGGGTAACAGTAGAGGGCTGTTGACATTTTAAACACATCGGTGTCCAAGAGGGCGAGCCAGAAAAGAGCTGTGCAAGTATTTTACATGAGCTGAGCTTTGGGGAACAAACTCATGATTTTCTGAGCACGTGATTTTCAGCCCTGAAGGTGTTGCCTCCCATTCCAGCAAAGCTGCAGATTGCATGTAGGCTGGTGGAAAGTGATCTTGCCACCCTGGCGGCTTAGTTTTCCTTAAAGCACCGAGGCAGTTCTTGTTTCCATGATACTTGAATTTGCCTTCAGGAAACCTCGTTAGTGTCAGAAGCAGAAAATATGAAAGTCGTGCCTGTTTTTCCTTCAGCATCAGTGCATCAAAAGGAGCTTAAGAATTTTATTTTTCCAATTAATCTTCTCGTGGTTTGAACCACACCTTGTTAAAACTTGAGCGACGTTGAAATAGTGGTCAGGAGTCAGAGGAGGGTCTGACTTAAAGAGCAGGAACCTTGTGCTGGAAAAACGCAAGGTTTGCCATCTTCCAGGAGATTTCTAGCACTAAATGAGCAATTCTGAGAAGAGTGCTCAGTCAGATGGTTTGGGTTTTGACAGTGCTGTGAGAAGCAGCGAGTTGGATTTGGTGATCCTTCTGGATCCCTTGAGATGTTCTGTGATCCTCTGGCTCTGTCAATTAAGCAGGAGAGTTAACGAGCCCTGCAGTTTGCCAGGCATTGTTGAATAACACAGCATTGCACAGGTAGGCACATCAGGTCTAGAGTGTTTTCTTTCCCTTTAGGTGTCCCCTCAACTCAAGGATAAAGGAAACACAGTGTGGAATTTGCATTTTGTAGCTTGGTTTCGTTGCTTTTTTTCTTTTCACCTCCAGGCGATTCAGAAAATGTGCCTTCAGTGGATGGGGAAGTTTATTTTAGGGGATTTTATAATAGACTTAAAAATACTCTGCATGGTTGAGTTCTGTCCAGAAACAGCACATTACTCTGTGAGCTGAAGATACAGGCAGGTTTCATCACAAAAATGATTCCAAGAGAGCTCCCTGGCTCTTGGGCAAAGTGCTGGAAGATGCTTATCTTCACAGAACAATAGAACAGATTAACTACAGCTGCTGGTCGTAGTTTCAGCCAAACATTCATTCACTGACAAATTCCTTTTACTGGAGTAAAACGTTAAGGGAAATTGTTAAGGGAAAAAAAAATTTAAAAGGATGTTCAACCAAAATTTAAAAAAAATGATGCCTTTTGTAGGATTTTACTTTCGTATTTTTATCACAAGGGAGGAAATGCAAGTGGTTGCTTTTTAAGAGCCTCGTTCTTCTAAAGGAGGGCAACATCCCAAGTGGGGAAAGATCTGCTTAACTTGGCCAAAAAAATAAATGACAAAACTAATAAATAAATATATTTTTCAAGGAGGATTTAGTCTTCCAGTAGCAAACCTCTGTCCATTTTTAGCCAGCTTCAGAATTTATCTGAATAGTGTCTTCCTATTTCTTCCTAGCCAGGCAAAGAGAGGAGATGCTTCTCTTTTCTCTAAAGCCAACAGCAGCCCACCAATAGAGAAACTTTTGCAAGGTCAGAATTTGGTCACATCCCTAAATTCACTGATTTAGGTGGGAGCACTTCTGTACTTATTTCTTTATTTACAGGATCCAGAACCTACCACCAATCTCCCCCACATCCTAGGAAATAACCACTGATACAGGGAATTTCACCACATATTTGGGATCTTTGGATTCTCAGGCTCTCCCAGAACTGAAGGGACACCACCAGGTTCCAGCTCTTCCAGCCTGCATTAGTTCTGCCCTGGGTTTGAAAGATAAAGATCATAACCTGCAAGGAATGTCCCTTCTGAGGAAAAATCTGCCTGTATGGGAAGGGCTTATTATTTATTCTTACTGACATTTTTCTGTGTGAAAACCAAGCCATTTGAGTAGGAAAGCAGCACAAATTGGCTCATTAAGATCGTGCTGCTTCCTAAGAAAAGAATGTTTTATAACTTTGGAAACTCACAGGAGATGTGTCTCTGGTAGGTTTGTCACCTAAAATGACAAAGGTTTAACATAAGAAAAACTGAGGAAATGGCAAAAAAAAAAAGGAAAAAAGTGGGAACAAAGTAACTTTTTTTGCAGATATTTGTAGGAAACTGTGGCCAAATCCCAAACTGAAATGACACCAAGCCTGTAGTTGTGTGCCTGGGCAATACCTTTGAGGCATCAGCCCTGAGGCTATTAAGTCACTGTAAAATTGAGAAAAGTTATTGTTGTTCTGTGAAGTGATAACACTGATCCTGAATGCCAGTGCTTGGAGATGGGTGAATAACAGAGAGGAGTAGTGATTCTGAAGGATAGAACTGTTCTGAAAAAGGTTTTTTTGCTTGGTTTTTGTTTTGTTTTGGGGTTTTTTTTAGGGTTAGTTTAAAGGTTCAGAAAGGTGTAAGATTTATTTTTTTGGGTATGGAGTAGGTGATATGGGATATATTAAAAAGTGACTTTAAGACATTTTATTTTATATTGTTGTTTTAATATTGAAATTATTATACATTTTATACATAGTAATATATATATGCATATATAGAGTTATATATAAATAGTGATATTTATTATTTAGTGATATATTATTAGTGATATATTATATATAGTGATATTTATTTATCACTCTATATAATAGTGATATTTAGTAAGTACTGGTATATACATATATTTTATATTACAGATGGTTTTTATTTAAAAATTAGATTTTCTTGTGGTACACAACGTGTTTTATTTTTCTGCATTATTTACTAAGTGCAATGAGGTTTTTGAGTAAAGATAATTTTACAGATGGGTTTGTTTGTATTTGAGGTGAAATTAATTTAAACAGGNGAATAACAGAGAGGAGTAGTGATTCTGAAGGATAGAACTGTTCTGAAAAAGGTTTTTTTGCTTGGTTTTTGTTTTGTTTTGGGGTTTTTTTTAGGGTTAGTTTAAAGGTTCAGAAAGGTGTAAGATTTATTTTTTTGGGTATGGAGTAGGTGATATGGGATATATTAAAAAGTGACTTTAAGACATTTTATTTTATATTGTTGTTTTAATATTGAAATTATTATACATTTTATACATAGTAATATATATATGCATATATAGAGTTATATATAAATAGTGATATTTATTATTTAGTGATATATTATTAGTGATATATTATATATAGTGATATTTATTTATCACTCTATATAATAGTGATATTTAGTAAGTACTGGTATATACATATATTTTATATTACAGATGGTTTTTATTTAAAAATTAGATTTTCTTGTGGTACACAACGTGTTTTATTTTTCTGCATTATTTACTAAGTGCAATGAGGTTTTTGAGTAAAGATAATTTTACAGATGGGTTTGTTTGTATTTGAGGTGAAATTAATTTAAACAGGTTTTTTTAACAGATTTTTGACTTGTACTATTGGATTTTTTCTATTTATTTATAGTATGCAGGGATTTAGATTGGGTTGGACTGGTTTTGTTGGTGGAATTTTGGGAGTCAATTAATTAATTAGGAGATGGATGCTGATTTAATCCTGTTATCTCTTTACCTCCAGAGGAAGTATGCTCTCCATTACAAGATTGCTCTCATCATAAACTACCTGGGCCACTGTATTTCAGTAGGGGCCCTTATAGTTGCCTTTATGCTTTTCTTGTGCTTGAGGTGAGTAATGTGTTTGCATGTTTCTAACTCAATTGGGTGACACTTTCTGGGTTGCTCAAGCCCTCTCATGGCTCTGTCCAGGTCGTGGATGGTCCTCAAAAGTGGTCCTGGATTTTATTTCCTGAGCACATCCATGGTTTTGCTGACTAATATGTTGGATAAAGCCTGTTTGTATTCAGGGAAAGAGCTGAACATGATTTATTGATGCAGAACAACAGAAAAAAAATCAGCACAGTGTTCTTTATTAAGGGAAATCAAGATTTGAGTGTGCCAAGTTGCAAGTTTTGGGGGGCAAGTTTTGTTTTTTCACAAGGCAGAACATGGTAACATTTTACATTCCCTGACAGCTAAAACCCAGATCTAAACCAAAGGAGACAGAACAAAGTCTTTCCATTTTGCTTTGGGTTAAATTCGGGTTTTCTTGCATTAAAGGCTTAGAGGTTTTCTTAAATAAAAAGAGGAACATCATTAGTGGAGCTTAATCCCCAGCAGTGTTCCTGAGATGATGAATGCAAATCAAGGAGAAAAACTGCATAGAAACTCTTCCCTGGTCTGGTCCAGGGTGCAGAAGGGAATTTGGCAAATGGAGATGTCAGTGGAAGCAGAGTTAGGGCTACAGGGAAAAGAGAAAGGACGGGAGGGAAGGAAAATGAGTGGAAAACAAGAAGATTTGTATCAGTCATCATATATATTGTATGTCCACAGCCTGAATCACAGGAATATATTTTCATAGGAGTGGCCTGGTGGGTTAATTCTGTATTATTTCTTAGATTCCTTGACTGACATTTCTGTACTATTTGTGCTGTGTTGCCCAGGAGAGTTCAACCTGAACATAAAACCAGCTCCACTGAGTGCTGTGCAGTGATAGTCCTTGAAAAAAACCTTGTCCTAATAGCAGAGGATAAACTGGGGGTGGAGGACACTTTCTTTTTGGCCAGGGTTACAACAAGATGATTGACAGTGACTTCAGTGCAAGAATTACTGTTTTCCTGGAATGGAGCATCCCTAAAGTCTTAACTAAGTCTTCTGAGCATTCCTGACAAGGCCTTTTCTAATAACAATAGGAATCTTCTTGCACTCCAGCATCTATAAACAGAATAATCTATGCTAATGGAAACAAAAAACCACCTTAAAACATTAGATGGGAACTTTTATGATGCATCAATTTAAACTTCCATTTCAAGCCCTCCACAGTGCATATAAAGCTAATTCCCACAGTGCTTGGAGACCTGAATTAATTTGCACTGAATAAAGAATGCAAATTATTCACTGCATTAACTATATTCCCTGCTTTTATGCTCAGTCTTTTATAAATGCTTGAGTAAATAACACAAAAAACAATTAGGTAGGATGGAATAAATGTATCCAGCTTCGAACACAGAGGTGGCCCAGCTGAACTCTTCTAAATTGTTCTTCTGTTATTTAAACTTTAAGGTTTAAATTTTGCAGTCAGCTTCAACGTTAAAAACAACAACTGAGTACTGGCAATGAAGTGAATTAGTGACCAAGCTGTGAATTAGGATAGTCCATCTTTTCAAATTCCCATTGTGTCATGCAAAACATGTCCATTGTGCAGCCAGAGGTAACCAGCATGAGATACCTCAGGGTCTGTTGAGATACATCCATTTTCCAAAGTTCTAGGGATGTTCCAGTGAAGGCAGCCCAAATTCATGTTTCTTTATAGGTTGTCCTTACCCAGATTCTGGGTTATGCACATCTTCATCACACTAACCTCTATAAAGTGCCCCAAGAACAAATCAATTTAAATAATCAATTTCTGTTATTTGGGGCTTTTTTAAAATCCTGTTTCATTTTGGATAGAAGAAGGTATGATGGAATTGGGTGAAAGGANAAAAAACAACCCAATCTGGTAGCTTCTCAACCTGACCTAAAGTAGAAATCTGCCAGTTCCTTACTCTCACCCCACTCCATCCATCTGCCTCACTCCATGAGTCCCTGCTGAAGGTGAAAATAGAGGAGACTTCCAGGAAGATTCAAGTTTTACATCTGCTCCCAATTTTTATGCTTCTCCCCCGTCACCTGCCCGATTTTCCTTTGCTCTGTCAGTGCAGGTGGATCCCTGTCTCAAGGGGGAGACTGGAGCACACTTGCTCTGCTGGAACATAACTGCTGGGAAGGCTTTGGGATCTCTCTTTTAGGAGCAGGTGAAATATTTGGTTGGCATGGCAGAAGGTATTGCAGTGGTGTTCAGCTGGTCAGGAGGGTGTTCTGCTTTTGGAGATGAGCTTCACCATCACTGGTGCTGCCCCAGCCCAGGGAGCTTGGTCCTCAGTTGTGCTGAAGTGGGAAGGGGAAAGAACTGGATCCAGACCCTATAATTCCAAATTTATTCTGTCAGCTTGTCCCCAGCTTCATTCTTCCTCATGTTCCTTAAGTGACTTCATCCTTCATTCACAACCCACCCTCCATTTAGCAGAAAAGTCTTACTGCCCTAAGCACTGAGGAATCACACTCGTGTTTGGAGGGTCAGGAATCTCAGATGTGGCAGGAGCTGATGAAATCATCTGCCACTTGTGCCCATGAGACCCCAACACAGCTTGGAGGGGATGAAATCTCAGCCAGGGCCCCCCTTTTCCCCTAAATGGAGACCCATTTTAGCCTTGTTTTCTCCATCTCTGTCACATCTCGACCTGTGCAATGATGAACAAGGCAGTAAACATTTCATTTAGCACCTAAATAATAAAAAAGTGAAGGAGAGGGCTTGATTTTGGCTGGCACACTGTCTGAATGCCAGTGAGTCACCGAGGCAGCTCCTAAAGGTCAAAGTCAACATTAATTTCTCAAGGTCTAAATGTAGGTGGTCTTAAAATTGTGAGAGCCGTGCTGCCTGTACCATGCAAAACCAAACAAACTCACAGACAAAAAGGAATACACCAAGAAGGAAAAACAAAGAATTTGTGCACAAAGTGTGCTGTAGAGGAAGACTGATCTCCAATGCAGGACCTGGGGAGATTTGCTCAGTGCACTTGACTTGGCATTGTTAAATGGATCTGCACTGCTGGGAGTCTCACAAGTCCGTTTGTTCTCATTAATAGTCAAGGTTTGCTCCCTCCCTCAGGTGCACACAGGCAGCTCCCACTGACTCAGCCTCATCATCCCAAGGAATCACAATCTCACACTGCTAAAGCACAAATTTTCCATAGGAGGAATCCTGCTATCAGTAATACCAATCCAGCTGAAGGAAAAATAATAATAACAACAACAACAACAACAATAATAATAATAATAATCTAAAGGATTAAAAAACTTCTTTTGAATCATATTTTTCCTTTACTCTTGCTGATAATGCAGAAGCCCAGATTGCTTTGTCCTGGATTTTTCCTTGTCCCTGTGCTGTTAGAGCAGCCTCTGAGGTGGAACAGGAGTCCTTTGTAAAACTCCTGACTTGTTATTAAACAAAGGCTGGCAGTGGCCAGCAGTGACCTGAGTGGATTCCATCAGATGAAGTTTTATTTGTGCAGTGGTTATCAAAGAAGAATTTTGGGTAGAAAGGTATTTGTTCTGGGAAGCATCTGTGTCCCTGCTGAGTTTTGAATCCAATAAAGGACAGTGCTGACAGGAAGATAGGCTGGAGATTAAAAATTACATGTCCTTGCTGGATAAAGGCAGCTCTAAAAACAACCAAGCCCACAAACATTGTAATAGCATCTTTTGTCACTGCTAGGGTGGCAGTGAAAGCTAATTGAGGTTTTGAGGGAAATTCTGCTTTCCTCTTACCCCTAAATTTAGCTCTTTCTATTTCCCCAGTAAAGCATCAGAACTGTTTTTTTCTTATGGGCTTGAGGCACTGTCCCCATTTTTTCTTATAATTACATACAGATTTCCTAAATCCCACATATTATTTCTCCCCAAAAGATTGAAACAGTTTTTTCCTGGAACAATATAGTCACTATTTTTTTTTCCTTCTTTCCTCCTAACCATCTCCTATCTACTTTCCTTTATCCTCCCCTGTTCCAAGCTCCTTTGAACTGCCTCTTATTCTTCAGTCTGGTGTGCAGTTGGCAGGATTGCTGCTGCAGACCTCTGTTAGTAAGAATGGAAGAGTTTGGAATGGAAGAGATTAAATGATGTGTAGAAACCTGTCAGGAAAAACACAGAGCATCAGTACAGGACAGGTTTCATAAAGCAAAGTGATCTGACACCTCTCAGAATGTGCAAACTGAGGATGTCTCAAGTGGGGAGGAGATCTGCACAATTACTTCTGGTTTGCATTTAAAAAGGATGAGATTTCTGATGTGATTAGAGCAGAGCAGGCTCCAGATCTAAGGCATGATCCTTTCTTGTTGAGGAGCAAGAGGAAGGAGCTAGTCCTGTCAAAGGCCTGGGCCCCTGCTGGGGTTGGAACTGGGGGCTCCAACCCCTGTCCTCTGCCCTGGGGCTTTTCTTCTTTTGGTTTGTCATGTTGGAAAAAATGCAGCAAGAGATCTTCTTCTGCTGTTTCAGAGTTGTTTATTTGTCTTATCAAAACCTTGGAGGCAGTGGCAGCATCCTCCAAGGACACCAGGGCAGAAAGGCAATGGCTGCAGATCAGCAGCTACTTTTATATCTTACTAACAACCATTCAAGAAACAATACATATCTTATTTTCTTTTCAACACCAGTAAATCCTCATCTTATTGATATGTCTTTTCAATGCTAACTTTTTTCCACCAACCACCACACCACAGGAACTGGTGTCAGAGAAGGGAGGAAGAGAATGAGGAGAGAGGAGAAGAAGAAAGAAGGAAAAACCACACCTAAAAATCTCCATCTTGTCCCTATGTAATACACAGAGCAAGATCCTAAAACTACAACTAAACTCTCTGTGGTTCACTAAACAAAAATCTCTTTACCTCTCTGGTACATTCAGGTTCTCCCAAAAGTGGAGGGAGCTTCTCCCAAAGCCTAGGTCGCTGGCTAGGCCACTTTTGAGGAGCTCTGGGGCTATAAAGAAACCACCAGAGGAGCAGGAGAAGCTTTCAGGCTTCCCTGGACTCCGACAAGTCCCAGGTCAGGACATAACTAACAGAGTTCATCTCAGTGCTCCATGTCCCTCCTGCCTCACCTCCTGCCTTCCCACCCAGCCTAGTCCAGTCTGTTCCATCTGCCACTTGCAATAGCAGAGCCTTCACTGATGATTCAGGCATGGGGCATTTTTAAATGTCACCATAAATCCTGGGGTGGTTGCAATGGTTGCAGGTTTGCAGACAGCTCTGTCCCACCCTGCAACAGTCCACAGGAAAGTCCACAGAGAAAGGCAGGAATGAAAATGATGGAGCTCTGTTATTAAGAACAAGTCCAGTGAGAGGGCCCTCTTTAAATACAAAACATCTGAAGTGCCTGTGCTGCCTGAATCCGTGTGAAGAGTCTCATCTGATGAACTCAGATAAAGGACAGAAACTGATTAACCTCAGGCCATTGTCTTTGCTTCCCACTGCCTTTACTCGCCCCCTCTTCATCTCACATCTGTAGGACTTGTTCTTTAGACTCTTTGTATAGAGCCTACTCCACATAAAAAAACCCCAGAGAGCAGGGCCCTCATGAAGTCCTGGAATAATACCAGTAATTAAAAGTGTGCCCTGAGAGCTCTATTCTTAAAATGTGAAAGGTTTCACGAGCTGCACCTGAAATCGTGGTATTGTCACCTAGCACAATGAAAGCCACGGAGGAGAGTTGTTGCTGCCTATAAATACATCACCATTGGATAAACACTGGAAACTGAAGAGCTGCTTACAATCAAGGACAGTGTCAGTGTAAGAAAAAAATGGATATAGGTGCTCTACAAGCAGATTTGTCACTGGATATTGGATGATGATTTCCAGACCACAGAGCAGAGGAGTCCAAGAGCAGTGTGGTAGAGGAAAAATTTAAGTTGGAGTCAAACTAGAGTATCAGGAATTCATGAAATGCTTTTACTCAGTTCCTTTCTTAACCTGAGGTTTGGAGGCCACTTCTGTCCTGTGCTAGAAATGTGTTGCTGCTGGTGATTTTCTATTGCTGCCAAGATTTTGGCCATGAGTTTTTGGAGATGGACATGAACTTGTTTCAATTCTGTTTATAGAACTGCTCTTACAAGGTGTAGATCTGTGTTGACTGACAAGCTGAAACTTGTCTGTGTCTGTTCTACATATGATGATGGAATGGTTTCGGGAACAGTGCAGAAAACATCACAACTTTTCTAAGATTTCAGAGGAAAGCAAAGTTGAGTCTGTGCAGTTTATATATGAATCATGTTCAGGAGAGCAATTTGAAAAAAAAAAACACATCCTGAGTCAACTCTGGGAAGGAGAATCAGAGAATATATTTTCAAGATGATGTTTAGAGTTATGAACTTCAGATGCACCTGCAGCTGTGTAGGAGAAGTGTCAACAAAGGATGTTTGGACTTCAGGGGGCTCTTCAAAATGCTGTTTACTGCACAGACAGAGTGTGGGTATTCAGGGTGTGAGTATTCAGAGCCAGACCTAAAAGCTGCCAGCTCCAGCTTGTAGGCAGACCTGAAGCCACCCTAGTTCTGGTTACAATGTATTCTATATTCTTCTTTGCTGATCACCTTAATACGTAGCAACCAATCAATACCTTTACTATTACCTATAGCCTATCACCACTACTACCATTACCATATTATAGTCATTATTATCCAGTCACAGAAGTAAGTATGTTACAGTTTAGGCTTGAAGTTCTTTTTCAGTTTTCTTGCAGTGGAAAATTCTTTGATCTTTTTGCTACTTGCCACATCTACGTGAGTTGTTTGCTGTGGTATCTTTCTGCTTGGTAAAAACATCTTTTTTATTTGTGGTCAGCTTATCCTTCACTCTAAGTTATAATACCTCCTTCCAACTCGACATAACCTTTGCTTTCTTAGTTGTCCAGTAAGACTGGCTCAGCATTCCTTACTTTAGACATTTATTATTCTCCTATATCAAAACTTGCTTCCATCTCTATTCCATTCTCAGTCTCTACATTCAGAGATCTTTCTGCCAAGCCTTCATATCTGTGAAACTTTCTTGTCAAACTTTCATCCCCTCCAGCACAGCTGTTCAAGTGCTAAATGATTCCATTTCAGCTTTCATCCCCGGAATTGCACATGCAGGTCCCTCACTAACACCAGTGTAGTTGTTCAGCTCTCAGGAACCTTCTCTTCTGTCTAATCTAAAAAAGTTTTTAGGTGGTGGAGGGTGTCCAGAGAAGGGAACAGAGCTGGGGAAGGCTCTGGAGGCCCAGGAGTGGCTGAGGGAGCTGGGAAAGGAGCTCAGGCTGGAGAAAAGGAGGCTCAGGTGGGACCTTGTGGCTCTGCACAACTCCCTGACAGGAGGGGGCAGCCGGGGGGGGTCAGGCTCTGCTGGCAGGGAACAGGGACAGGAGGAGAGGGAACAGCCTCAGGCTGGGCCAGAGGAGGTTTAGATTGAATATTAGGGAAAATTTCTTCAGAGGAAGGGTGGTCAGGCATTGGAATAGGCTGCCCAGGGCAGTGGTGCAGTCACCATCCCTATAAATGCTCTAAAAACATGTGGATGTGGCACCTGGGGACAGCCTTTAGTGGTGCTGGGTCAGTGGTTGGACTCAATGATCTTGGAGGTCTTTACCAACCTAAACATTTCCATGGTTCTGTGAATTCTTCTGCTTCACATTTCTCTGTCAGCCAAAACAGAAGGAAGAGGTGGAAGTTTCTGTCATCCCTAAATGGGCCATGGACACCCCTGGCAGCATCTGTGCTGCCTCTGAACAGAGCCTGGGGAGGTGCCCAGGCTGAGCCACTGGACACATTTCCTAATGCCCAGTGAGCACCATGAGGCTGAGGAATTCAGATCAAGCACAGGAATGATTAATTTGGAAGGTTTCCAATCTTTCCTGAATTCCTGGCCAAATGCTCCAAAATAATTAAATATTTCACACCATGTCTTGGTGTAAATGAGGCCAAGGACAGGGAACAGCAGCATCAGCAGCTCAGACTTTCCTCCTTGGCTTATCCCCACAGTATCTGCAAATGTAGATAATGTAATAAACTTTGCTAATTGTCTGATTGTATTAAAAACAACAACAGAAAAAAAAAACCAAAACAGCATAACCTTTGAATTCTCTAGCTGGTCATTTAAATTAATTCTGTTGCAGGTTTTTTGGGTTTTTTTTTATAATCCCACAAGGGGATTATGAATGAGGACATGCTGTGCACTCATATTTCCCAAACAGGAGCTGTAAGCCAGATCAACTACTCTGAGCTCTCAGTGTCTGCCTTCTGAAGTCCTGATTTGTGCAATCCAGCTGCAGTGGTCACTCTCCATGGAAAACACTGACCCTTCCACGGTGTGGACTGATAACTACAACCTGTGTCAGAAAACCTGAACTGAGAGGTGTTTTCTGCTCAAAATATACTTTGCAGCCCTGTTTTCTCTTTTTGTTCAAAAATTACTGACATCTCACCACCATTTAGCGAAGCACATTAGAGCAGAGTCCTAAATCTCTTTTTTTTTTCAGCCACAACCACAACCACTAAGCAAAGTCATCTGTATTTTTATCATTCCTGTGAAAATAACAGGAATTTTCTCTGGTGGAAGACTTGATGGCACAGTCAAGGTTGGATTTGTGTTCTTGGAGGGGCTGGGTTTCGATCAGCCCTTGTTTAAGCAGTGAGCACAGCCAGTCTGGGGCAGCCCTGCCTGTCGAGTGTTGTGTTGGCTGCATCCTTCCCACCCCAAGAACATCAGTGCTGAAAGCCTTTGTGTCTAAAGCAGGCAGGCCCCATGCCCTGTGATTAAAAACTGGCTGGAAGGCAGGAGAATGAAACTTTGGGAAAGACAGAGCACGCAGATGGTTCCACAATGGATTTATTTTTAGGGTCTCTGCACATCCTAAATACTCATGGAAGCTGCTGCTTCTCCTCTTCACCAGAATGTTTCACTCCTGTCCTCGTGATAAAGCTGTCACTTCCCTCCAGACTTCTGTTCTTCCCTTGCCACTGCCCCTTGCTTTTCCTGTGGGAATATTTCCATTCCCCCAGGCAACTGCCACCAAGAAGCTGATTTTCCCTGCCAGCCTCTCCAGCTGCTGTTCCCATCTGGAGGTGTTTGTGCACTGATTGAGTACATAGGAGAAGCCATGGGGACCTCAGGGGAGGCTTCTATGTGGGTGAAAGCAAATAGGCCCTGACAGGCACAGAGCCTGGGAAATAACTTGCTGCTAGGTATTCTTCCCACCCTGTGCCATTTATGGGTTGTCCATGTGCTTTGCCTGCCCTAGAAAAGAGTAAAGAGGGGAAATATTTTTTTAAGTATTGTCCATGATTGTCCTTCTGGCTCATTCCAGTCGTGGAATGGGAAGGGCTTCAGCAAAGTGCACTCTTATTTCTCCTATCAACTGTTTTCAGAGAGACTTTGGGACAGCAGTCTTAATTGAACATCATTGTTAATGGAATACTGCATGAATTAATAGAAGGTTTCTAAGCTTCCTTAATAAAGTTTTCATTTGCAATTATTTCTATGCAGATGATTCAACTAATTCAGCGAGCTTTCAACCACGCTGGCACATTATTATGATTGTTAATGCTAATTGTTTGTCTCATGCTATGAATCAGAAAACAGTGGCTCTGGGCATCCCAGAGGAAAAATACCACTGTATGCATAGAGTGAGAAAAAAAAGCCAATAAATCAATGGAAAGCTACTGTTTTACCAGGGCTTTTTATAGATGTCCATTTCTAAATCAGTGAGGCCTCCTGTACAGAAAGAGTTGATGTGATTTTCTTTCTGCCTTTCCAGAGCTCGCAGTTCCGCAAGTCAAAGGAATGTGGTTTCTGTTTCTCTCCTGTCTCTGTCCAATCACACAATTAAGGTCATTTCATGGAAATAATTAGCAGGACATCCTCTCTCTACCAACAATCAGAAGCTCTTCCTGCCCACCTCTGACCTGGGCTGCAGTCAGCTGCTGGAGAATTTTGCTTTTTTTCCCCTTTGCTGCTGTTTTCCTTGGTGGAAGCCCAGCTCTGACACACGAGGCAGTTCAGGATGCTGGTGGTGGGAAATCGAGTCAGGGAGAACAACATGGTCTGTTCTCAGATCAAATTGTTGTGTGCAAGTTCTCACAATACACCTGGCTCCAGATTTACTCATTAGGAAGGCCAAGGAGAAGCATGTTGGCTTTCACCTTGGCTGCTTCTTCATGTGCAGCCTGCTGCAGAGCTGAGCCGAGTGCTCTGTGTGTGTGGTGAGAGGGAGGCTCATCCCAGATCATCTCATCTGGTTTGGCCAGCACAGCCAGAGATGGGCTCTGGGACTCTGGATTCATTGGAATACACACGTTTTCCTATAGACCAAGAGAATCATTGAGGTTGGAATAGACCTCTAAGACCATCAAGTCCAAGAATTACCCCAGCACTGCCAGGTCCACCACTAAACCCTGTCCCCAAGTGCCACATCTAATTGGGTTTTGAACATTTCTAGGGATGGTGTCTCAATCACTGCCCTGTGCAGCCTGTTCCAATCACCCTTTCAGCAAAGAAAATTTTCCTAATACCCAATTTGAACCTTCCCTGGTGCAACTTGAGGCTGTTTCCCCTTGTCCTGTCCCTGTTCCCTGGGCGCAGAGCCCGAACCTGNCCCTGTCCCCAAGTGCCACATCTAATTGGGTTTTGAACATTTCTAGGGATGGTGTCTCAATCACTGCCCTGTGCAGCCTGTTCCAATCACCCTTTCAGCAAAGAAAATTTTCCTAATACCCAATTTAAACCTTCCCTGGTGCAACTTGAGGCTGTTTCCCCTTGTCCTGTCCCTGTTCCCTGGGCGCAGAGCCCGAACCTGGCCTGGCTGCCCCCTCCTGTCAGGGAGTTCTAGACAGTGAAAAGGTCCCCCCTGAGCCTCATTTTCTGCAGAATAAACACCCCCCAGCTCCTCATCTGCTCCTCATCAAACTTGTGCTCCAGCCCCTTCCCCAGCTCTGTTACCCTTCTCTGCACGAACTCCAGGACTTTTCCCCAAATTCCTGTCAATATAAAACAATGCACTTCATAACTCAGTCTCCCATGAGAGTGTGCTGCCACTTGCTGCACTCCTCTACCCAAAGCATCACATCAGCAGCCTTTGAAATGGGTTTGGCTTCAAGAAAACTGACCCATGATGAAAAAATCACAAAATTCTGGTGACGCCGTGCTTGGAGCCAGGTATTGATGATCTGCTGGCTCTTCTTGTTTCTTCCTTCATCATGGCCTCCAACTGGAAGGATAGAGAACAGTATTTGTGCTTCTTATGGCTTAGCCAGTTGGCTGGGTTGTGAAGATAGGCAAACATGAGGATATGAAGACATGAAAACATGAGGACACCTCTGCTCAAACCCCCAGCAGGGCTCCTGTGCATCAGGCCCTCATCAGAAACTGCTGCCCTGTCAGGAGGAGGTGTCTGGATACCATTCAGCAGGGAAAGCGCTGGTTCTTCAGAAATCATGAGGAACCGATGAACCCTTTCATTTACAGAGCCAAGATGCCTCTAGTGGCAGTATTTTCTCCCTCCAGGCCAGAAATTGTCTGTTCTTTTTTTCTTTCCTCAAGGAAATCACTTTCCTTCTGTCTGCTCCTTCACTCAGGGTGACACAAACCCCTTGCATGTGCCTGTCTGACCTTCTTGCTGTATTTCAGGGGGATATTTCCTGCCCAAAATCTGCTCTTGGGCACAGCCAGAAGTGAAATTGCTGCATGAACTGTGCAACTTCAGGATGCAGCACCAAGCACTGCTCCCAGCTTGCTCCCACAGCCCATGGACGAGTACTTTCCTGCTGTCTAGATCCATTTTTTTTCTGTTCCTTCACCTTGGAGCTCTCAAAGGACAGGAGGAGGTGCAGTTGTGAGGAAATGCCTCCCCATCCAGCCCTTGAGAGTGGCAGAGAAGAGGAACCCACACTGTTTTACTGTGAATAAGAGGTTATGAGCTCTTCAATCCATCACGTTAGTGGAGTAATCCATGGTCTGGCCCCAGTGAACATAAACCACAAAAGGAGTCCAGTGCCTCCTATGGGGAGCTGGGGCCACCAGCGAGGTCATTTCATGCATTTAAATGTGGTCTCTGCATCAGGAATATCTCCTGAAAGCCAAAAGCAAGGAGCTAAGAGCAAGGAACAACTTGCAATTCAACTTCCCTGTTTCCAGTGTTCTTCCCCAATTTAATTTTTACTGATTCCCACAGGGACTGAGTCCCAGCCTAAATGGCACATTGGTCTTGAGTGAACATGAAAGTTCTTGTGTCTCTATGTTCTGATCTCTTTAAATCTATGGTGACTGAATTGCTGCAACTTCTCTATCCCATCTATCCTCAGACCCATACACCAGGGAAGAGCTAGTGAAAAAGTCCAGCCAAAGCCTTGGCCAATGGTTTTTTTTTGTCTGAAAAGGCTTAGAATAGGAAGGAAATACAGGAGGTAATTAATTTCCCCTCAGTGGAAGCCCATAGCCTCAGTCTGTGGTGCCTTGTGATGTGCCAGCCTTCAGGGTCTCAGGGGCAGTGATTTGTGCTGCTGCTCTCGGGAGCTTGCACCATTCAGCACACAGCAAGGCTTGTAAAACAAGTGGACATGGCACAAACTATGTTACCTGACAGGAAGAGGGATAGGAAACCTTCTATCATCAGATCCTTTGGTCTGGGGCACTCTGAATGGCTCTGTAAGTCACAATTCCTTCCCAGCAGTGCTGCAGTTGTATCTGCAGCAGCAGTTCAGCACCCAGTCCCCTCAGCTCCCATTTCTCCCCTCTCCCACGAGGCTCTTTCCCTCTGGAGAGGCAGCTCTCTGCTCTCTGTGCTCTCATTTTCTTCATGTTGCCACTGCCACAACCCCCAGATTGTGACATCCCCCTGCATCTTACCTCCGGGTAAGAACAGCCCCAAATTTCTTCCCTTCTGGTTTTTGAGGGAATTCATTCATGCCTGTGCCTCCAGAAAAGCTCAATTCACTAACTCGTAACACAGCTTAATGTGTTTTAAATTCCACCTCCTGCCAGTTGCAGCATGATGGGAATATTCTTTTTCTGTGCTGCCTGTGAGGGCAGTTACTGCTTGGTTACTTTTCCACTCCACAGAGCAAAGCCAACAATTAATCAAGGAGAAAGGAGCTGTGGGGCTCATTGTCATAGAAGACTGATATGACTGTTTCAAGTTTTCAAAATGGGACAGGTCATTTTCATGAGTAACAGGAGTATTTACATTTAAATTAAGGCTTATAAATTTATGCTGCCTTCTATCTACAAAGAGCTAGGAAAAGACCTGTGGAGGACAAATGATTCCTATGAGTATTCTAATTTTTTTCCCTCAGGCTTTGAGATGAATGAGTATGACAAGGTCAGCTTTGTCCTTTCAGCAAACATTAGCTGTGCTGCAGGTCTCCTGCTGTTCACCACTTTTGTTGCCCGGTTTGGGAAATGTCCTTCATTCAATGCCCACCTCAGGCTGTCCTGCAGAGGTGAATTCTGTGCACAGAGTGAGCTGCCGAGCCCAGCAGAGCTGTCTCACGTGAATGAAGCCTTGAGTGAGGAGACCCTTACCCCAGTACCCCTCCAGATGCTTCGCAGGTACTGAATTGCAATAATCCCACCCTCCAGCAGTGCCTGGAAATGAGAGCAGCTTTCTCAGGAGGCTGCCAAGAGACTGATCCCTTGTCACATGGCCTTGCAGCCCTGCATTGGTGTGCCCTGCAGCCTCCACACACTTTATTATCCTGCAGTGACTCCCTCCCCACCACAGACCTGACACAGTTATTTCTCAAGCTTTCCCTGCCCTTGGCTGTGAATGGCATTACTGCCACTGTGATTTCTCTGCTGCTGGTAGTTAGGAGACAGAACCACGGGCTCTGGGCTCTTGGTGATCAGTAACAAACTTTCAGTCTCTAGTTGGGACTCTTATTAAAGGAAAATAAAAGGGAAAAACAAAAAAAAAAAAATAAACAGGAAAAGGTTAAAGCCATTCTGTGCCTGGTCACATCACTGCCTGAGCTATTTAAGAAAGTCTGTGGCACTTTGAGACATCTCTCAGATTATCTTTCACAGCTCTGTTGGCCCCAAGACAGGAAGTCTTTAGCAGGTGAAAGCATCTCTTTACCATCCAAGCCACACACACAGTGTCCCCAGTAGGGAGTGAGGCAGTGGTGTGAGGTCACTCCTACCCAAAATATGGCTTTTGCTACAGGCAGTGGTTCAGAGGAGCTAGCTGTTCCTGTTCATGTCCAAAGCCAGAGCTTCAGGCTTCATTTTGGTCAATTCCAGCTGCTGGCCACATTTATACTTTACTCAATTTTACACCATGAACACACTTGCCCTCAGCAGATGGGGTTTTTGGAAAACAAGGAGTGTTTTGATAATTGTCTGCAAAGATTGGGGGTTTCCAACACAGACCAGACCCTCTTGCTCTGGGCCCTGCACAGACATCACTAAAAGTCTGAAGGATGCAGAGTGATGGGCAAAGAATTAAAAGCCAGTAGGAACCAAGAAATAGTAAGGAGGGCAAAGATCATGTAACCAGTAAATAAAAACATAGAATCACAGAGTTGTTAAGGTCGAAAAAGACCTCCGAGATCATCAAATCCACTGAATTCATCTTAAGACACAGAAGGAAGTGTGCTTTTGGTGACTGGGATCCTCCTGGAGGGAAAAGATCTTGTTCATGAACCAAAAATCTGCAGTTATTTGATCCTATTTCCCTCTGTGCCCAGTCCAATGTCCTGCTGTAAATCTTGTGGCAATAAGATTTCCCCTAGCCAGATCTAGTGATGTCCCAGCATATAGGAAGATGAAACTTCATCCAAATGGATGCCTGCAGCAAGGACTCTTTTCTCCCCCAACTCTTTTATCTTATCTTTGCCATGAAATACATTCAGGTGGCAAGCGTGCCCGATCTGTTTTGTTGTTAGAGCTCTCAAAAGCAATAATTTCCTCTCAATAACTCTCAGTTTGACCTGAATTTCCTTAGTTTTAGTCCCCTGCCTCCTTCTCTCCCTAGAAGCAAGGTTTCCCACTCATCCCTTCATCTGCTAATCCTTGACCTGGAGGGAGTGAATAAAATGGAGGTGAAGAGCAGCTGCAGGACATTTATGTGCAGGATGATCAACAGAGGACAGACCTTAGCAGGATGTTTCAAAGCCTGTCCAGAGCCAGGTGGGCTCCTGGGGCTCAGCATGAGCAGCTTGGTTGCCTCATTTCTTTGAAAGCTAAACCCTGAACCTCAGCCTTTTGTTAGAAGTGAAATTCTCAAAGTGAGATGTGTCTGACATGTCCAAGAGCAGTGTTTCGGGGTTTATAGCATAAATAAAAGAGAAAGGGTCTGAGCAGCTGGAGATCTGTTCTCCAAATTAACTCATCATGAGTCACTGAGGTGCTCAGAACCAAATACCAATTTCATATTGGCAGCCTGAGTTGTTAAACTCAGAGGCTATTTTAACATTGGCTAGGCAGGGTTATACCTCTGAGCATCTCTGTAAATATCTCAGATGTGGGAGGTCTTCTGTTTATTTTTAATTTTTTTTTTTGCTGGATTGCATGAAATTTCTGAGATATTTGTGAGGCCTAGGGACATAACAGAATTGCTTCTGGCCCTATGACTGACTAATTTATTCCTAGGAAAAGTACAACGAGTGTTTTATGGTAGGAAAATAGTGTTTGTTGTTAAGAAGAGTGATTTGTCTGTCTTGCCAAAGACCTGAGGCAACAAAAAGTTGGTTTCTGGATTGTGCCTCTCTTTTTGCTGTCCCTGAGGTGAGATCAGTCAGTTCTAGCTGAGCAGGCTTGAGCCACTTTTTGGGTTTGTCGCACGTTATCTGACAGTTTCCCTGGCAAGCAGGGAGCTTGATATGGCCACTGCCAAATCCCAGGGAGTGCTCTGGCTGTTTGAACCCCTCTGGAAGTGAGTTTCATAAATAGAGTGGTTTGCCCTTAGCTGAGAAAAGATCATTTAATTGAAGACTCTGTCACTACAACGCTGCAGCTTGGCACTGGTCATCCTTAACCAGGTCACAAGGAATCAGAAGAGAAATGTTCTGGTCTTAGATGACTGAACCTGTCACGAGTAGCTCTGGCTTGATTCAGTAATGCTTTGGTTTCTGGCAGTAGCATCATGCACTGGCTGCCACCTGGAGCCATTTCCAGCAGCAAATGTATTTAAGATCTCCCCTCTGTTGTTTTATGGCACTGTCCCAGCTTCCTGCAGCTCGTATTTTACACTGTGCTCACAAGTTACATTGCATGTGAATTGTGGGGGCTGGGGGAGGACTGAAAACTGACACAAGTATTTCGTGATGAGGGAGGATGTGCAGCTCTGCCTTGGGTAAGGAACAGCCAGCTAAGCCCAGGACTGAAAACCAGGCAGTCTGTGCTCTCCTATTGCATTAATTCAGACTCACTCAGGTGAGCCCATTCAAGAGCTAACCAAATGTAAACTGTTCCAGCTTTGCCACTCCTGCACAAACATTTGTCACTGAATCTCCTCCTGTGAGCAATTCAGGAGCCTCTGGGGCAGCCTGGTTGTTCAGAGGCTTTTCTATCAGTTCTATTTGTTCTAGAGATGGAGGGAGGGGGAGCAAAACTAATAACCAAGGATGAAATGACAGTTTGAATATTGTATTTTTTTTTCCCCAGTAGGTCCTGTTTCACTTGTTTGAATTGATTCTTGTCAGAGGGAGCTCCTTGTGTTGTCAAGACAAATTGTTGTACATGGCTTTGCAGAAACAGAAACCTCCTGTTTCACAGAGTAACAGAGGGACTGCAGGGGGATAAAGCATGCAAGGAACAGAATTAAGGAGTTTGTTTTATGGAGATATTAATGTGTGTGTGTATATATTCACTATATATGTTAACTTAAATGTGTTTCCCTGCTCAGGAGTATCCGATGCCTGCGGAATATTATCCACTGGAACTTGATCACCACGTTCATCCTGAGGAATGTGATGTGGTTTCTGCTTCAAATGATAGATCACAACATCCACGAGAGCAATGAAGTGAGTGCTGGGAGGAGGCAGGGCCCTTCCCTGGAGATTGGGGTGCTGAGTTTCTGGGTGTAAATATTGCAAGGGACACTTAGCCACGTGCTCAGAGTGACTTCCATGCTTCCCTTCACTTTAACGTCAGCTGGGCACTCATCATCCTTGATTAGCTCTGCAAATGTGAGGTTTGACATCTGAACTTCAGTCCCATGCTTTGGGAGAACAAATGGAGAAATCATTAGTGCCCAGATAAAAAAGATGTCCATGCATAAATCTCTATTATTATTCATCCAGATGCTCCTTTGAGAAAATGTAAATTCTGTTAATTCAGTGTTTGCTCTGTCTGTGTTTCTGGCATTCTTGCACTCCAGAAGATGGGGGTTTGTGAGCTTTATGGTCAGTGGTTTCATGCTGTGTGACTTGCTCTCCTGACAACGCTGCAAATCTTTATTGAGATTTTTACAGTTATTTAGGAAAACTCTGTTGGAGGCAGGCACTCAGATACCTTTTAAAAAGTGAGCACAAAGAGACAACGAAAATATAAACCTGCAAATCTAAGGACAGATCACCACATGCCCCAGTTTTCATTAACTCATCTTTTCTCTGCAGCCTTTTTTGGGAAAGGTGCTTTTTACAATCCTGGTGATAACTTTGTTATGTGATTGTGGGATAAGTCAGTTAAATAACACCACCAAAATGAATGGGAACAGGATTTATTCTGGCTATTGATATGATCTCTTCTGTGCTGATCAGTGGTGATTAAATAACACAGATACAGCAGCATCAATGTGAATATTTTGCATGAATTTCATAATGCTTACAGAAATATCAAGAAGGAATTGGTGAAGTTACCTGGAGCCTAATGGTTGGGTACCTGTGGGGATCAAGAATCTTCAGTCAAATAAACAGAAAGGTGTAAACTAATGAACTCTGAAAATTTGGTTTACTATTCAATATTAGTAAATCCACAGTTCCCACAGGACTTGCTCAAAATTCATTTTATTCTGGTCTCCTATGGAAGTCATGCAGGGGGAGATCTCACCACCATTATTTGTATTTGTCACTGTCTGTCCCAGAATATTCCCAATCCACTGGCCAGTTCTTCTCAGTTCTGACACAGGAAAAAGTCACTTGGATATAATTCTATTTTAGAACCCATGTAAAAGTGGGAAAGGAAAGGAAAGGAAAGGAAAGGAAAGGAAAGGAAAGGAAAGGAAAGGAAAGGAAAGGAAAGGAAAGGAAAGGAAAGGAAAGGAAAGGAAAGGAAAGGAAAGGAAACTTAATTTGGTTTAAACTTCTGAAAACAAAATGTTTTGTCTTCTGGGTTGTTTTGGGGTTTAATCCTATTTAAGGGTGAAGCCAAACTAAATTTCAAATATTAATGAAACAATAGAGAAATCTCAGCTTTAACACATGCAAAAAATTTCTTCTTTTTATTTCCTTTCAATAAACAGAAGTGATCACAACTTGTGGATGGACTGTAGTTTTGTAACTGTGTCTCTTGCCCAATCAATTCCTAATCCTCAGAATTTTACTGGGCTTGGTGGTACATCTGCTGCTCTGTTGGCTGCCTGGAGACCATCAGAATCTCCTGCATGGGAAGGCTAAGATAAAATTAACTGAGGGTCAAAAGTTTCAAATCCTTCTGCAGTGTTAATTAAAAGTCTGGAGAATGGTGAGACCAAAATGACCAAAATCAGTGATAGCAGAGAAGCCAGGAATTAAAGTTGTGCTTCAGGGAATGCACTCGGTGTCTGCTTGGTAAGAAAGAAGTTTTCCCTGCCTCAGGAGAGCAGCACTGTGGAAATCACCACCAGTTCCTTGTGATTTATTGCTGGGGTGTTCCCACTTGGAGCTCATGGTGCTTCCCACGGCTGTGCTCTCACTGCACTGCCATTCTGGGGAGAGATAGACCAAAAAATCCTTCACTGACAGACCAAAAATTCCTGTTGGGGTTGTGGCAAAATTCAGAGGTGACCTGTGGCATGGTGTGACTTACAGAGTGAAGGCACTAGTGGCAGGAGCAGAGGGAATAAAGTGGCTCAGAAGAACATGCCTTTAAAGCATTTTTTTTCCTTAAATATCAGAGGTGCTCCTTCCCTTCAGTGGAAACAAAGCAAGGCTGTGACATTAACACAGCTCACCTGTGTTAATAAACATCAAATTTAAAGCATCAAATTGATGCCTTAAATGGCTCCCTAGAAACAGAGAGCAGACAGGAAGAAAGGAATCAAGGAGGGATTGATTGGAAAGGCCTTCAGAGGTACACTCTGGCCTCCAGAGGCTCCTGCCTCAGTGCATCCCAACATGGACAAGGACAGCTCCCGAGTTCTTCCCACTTGGATCTCAGCATCAATTCCCCAAGCAGAAGCCAGGCAAGGATGGAATTTGCCCAAGCTTGCCCCCCTCTTGCCAAGATTGTGGTTTGCAGTTGTTGGGCCTAGGAGGGTCTGGGTGTCCTTGGAGAGCTGGAGAGGCTTTGTTGTGTGTGTGTGAGCATGAGAGAACAGCACTGAACGAGCTCCAGGGAACTGCAGAGTGACACTGGGCAGGGCAGGGCTGGGAACATAGAAAAGTTAAAAGCTAAGGCATCAAAATGACCTGCTCCTCTTGGAGGCTTGTTCTGGAACCTGAATTTTCCAGACATGTTTAGATACAACACACCCTGGTCAAAGGCAGCCTCAGCAGGTCACAGATGGAGCTGTGAGTTCCTGTCAGCACCTAAAACACCATGATTCCAAGCCACAGGATAAATCTGCATCCCATGCATGAATTCTACCATTGATTTTTTTTTAAGGGAATAACAACACACAGAACCTTTTAAATGTTCTCACCATGATTTTCAAGTGTTATTTTCTGTTTCCCTTCCAGCCCTGGTGTCGATGTATTACCACTGTCTACAATTACTTTGTGGTGACCAACTTCTTCTGGATGTTTGTGGAAGGCTGCTACTTACACACTGCTATAGTGATGACCTACTCCACAGATAAGCTGAGGAAATGGGTCTTTCTCTTCATTGGATGGTGTAAGTGCCCTTTGTGGTTAAAATGGGGCTTTGTGGTACCTGGCATTAAAGTGTTAAAGACAAGAGAGGCAAGAATGAATATTACAGATCCCACTGGGGTGAAATCTGGACCACTCAGACTGAACAGACGCTTCTAAGTGAGGAGCTGACTTGAAATAAAACCTCATTTTCTGCCAGTCCAGCTCTACAGCTGTCGTTTCTGAGGGATTTGTTCCTAGAAAGCAGCCCTTAGCAAAGAGTCATGTGTCATCTTTGTCCTGTCCTTGGGGCAACTCAGACACTCAGCTGTGGTAAAGCTGCCTTTGGGATGCTGTGGTCATTTATGGTCTCTGAGGTCAAAAAGGGATGGGGAAAAACTGGAGATTCTCCAGCTGAAAATGTGATTGGGGATCTGAAGGAGGTGAGCTGGGATGTGAGGCTGGAGGAGCTGGGCTTCAATCTGGCAAAGACAAAGATGAGGAGTTTGGTACCAGGGTGATTTGAAAGATACTTACAAAGGTGATGGAGCCAAATTCTTCTTGGTAATAGCAGATATTGTGAAAAGGGACAACATCTGTAAACTGCAGAGTGGGAAGTTCCAGAAGAAAACAGAAAATGTACCTGGAGATGGTGCAACACTGGAACATGTGACTTAAAAGCTGTGAAACCTCTGCCCTTGGGGGTTTGAAAATTGAGCCAGGCTAAGCCCTGGCTGGGGTGGGTGAGTGTTGATAGATCTGCTCAGAGCAGGAAATTGGAGCAAATACCTTCAGAGGTCCTTCCCAACCAACATCTCCATGTTTTGAACTGGGTCAGGAGACATTTGGCAGGAGTGGCCCTGTGCAGGCAGCTTGTTCAGTTGAATGGAAATCTGAGGTCAAACTGGTGAATCTGGAAGTTCTTTTCTGCTCAAGGAAGAAAAGTGGAAAAAAGTCAATAGTATTTTCTTTTGTGAAAGCAGAATGGCATTTTGTTCAGAAGTCTCTCTCTCTCTCTGCAGAAGTAATTGGATTGCAGCTCTGAAAGCAGAAGCAGGCTTTGAAACAAAATATCTCATTCAATCCAAAATCAAATGGGAGGAAGGAGGAGTTGTAGTAGAAAGGAAATGTTTATTTGTGGAGTTGATTCAGTTTCTTCCCTGATAGTTTTCAATTCTCTCAGCAAACTGGAAAATCAGCTGCTTACACAGCTCTCACAGGCCCACAGACTGGTTTGATCCCTGGTGTTTTCCCTCCCTACCTCTGTCAGAATCCTCAGGGTGCCTCATCACTAATGCAGGAGTGGAGTGAGCTAAACATACCTTTCCACCCACCTTTTGGGTGTTTTCTGGCTCTGCTCTGTCTCCTCATGCACATTTTTTTTTTACCAGTCACATTCTCAAATCCCTGATCCTCACTTCACAGGGAAGAGTGAAATGTTTTCTTTCAGGAGAGAGGACATGGCTCCGTTTTCTTTGTCTCACAAGGACATGGGGAGATGAGTGCTCCAGACCTTTTGAGGCTGTGGTGAACAGGGTGAAACACAACACAATCATTTGAAGGGCCTGGGTGGCCCAAATCCACCTCTCCTCCTCCATGAGGGTTTTAAGTCACATTGCTCACACTGGGATAGAAGCAGATCCTCGTGAGAGTCACTGGATCTGTGCTCTGCCTGTGCACTCACCTTGGTGATTTCAGTGATTTCAGAGGGACATGAACCTGGAGTTTGGAATGAGGGATGGAGCTGGCAAGGCTGGACTTGTCTGGGTTTTCCTGGGGTGAGAAGTTAAAGGGGGAATGGAGAGGGAAAACTCTCCCCTTCTAATTTTGGCATCAGACTCATCCTTGCCTGAGTGTGAGTCAAAAGGCCACTTCCATTTACTCTTCTTCCCTCCCAGGTTACTCCTCCAGCAAATCCCCTTCAAACCAGCTGGTTTGGAAGGCCTAACACAAACACTTCTTAGGGAGTGCAGTGGTGTCTATGAAGTTAAAAGTAGCTGGATCCTTCAGAAAGAGAAAAAAAACCCACAAGAATTCTGATATTGCAGGATATCAAACTATTTTTCTCACAGTCCTTTTTCATAGGGAACACTGAACTCAAAAAGATTGTTGAAAGTTTTGCAATTGTGCTTCATCCAGTAAGTTCACAAGCTTTTTGGAGCCTGGGATATCAAAACCTAAGCACCCACTCCCAGGTGCTGTCTGTTAAGATTCTGCTGTATCAGCTGCAGGAAAATGAAAAGGGACCAAAACTTCTGCCTTTAAGTCAGCCAGAATTGTTCTGGTCACTTCCATGAAAATATAGGTATTTATGTGTGTGATTGTTGATATTTTTATTACCTTCCCTTATTGGTACTGAAGTTTTGTTAAGATTATCTTTTTTTAAATGGTTTTTGAATTAAAAGATCTTAGTGGTTGTGATGTCTCAAGCAGACCAAGATAGGACCACTTGTATTTAAAGTCTCCCAGTTCAATAACTCAGACTCTCCTCACATAAATCTGAATTTACTTTGGTTCCATGGATCCATCCATCCATCCATCCATGATTAACTCCTGGTTTTTTTGCTCCTGCAGGTATTCCCTGTCCAATCATCATTGCCTGGGCCATTGGCAAGCTGTATTACGAAAATGAACAGTAAGTGACGTCAATATTTGTGTTTGTGTGGCTCTCTAAACAAATTAGGATGTGAATACACATCCAAACCATATCCCAGGTCACATATTCCTGCTTCCACTGGCTCTGCATTTCCTTCTTCCTCAGTTTGAGGAGCAGGTCCTTGCTCAGCCATGCTCACTCCCTGCCTGTCTTGCCTGATTCTTTGCACAGGGGATTGGAGAGCTAACGATGAAAGATGTCCTTAAAGAGCTGCCAGGTGTGATCAGTTCCTCTGGACAGGTTCCCAGGGGGATCTCATCCACTAATTCTTTAAACAGCTGCAAGTTCCTCTTCCAAAATCCAGGGTCCTGGCTTTGCTCCTTGCCAGAGCTGTTGTCCATTTGTCCTGAGCACTGGGGGAATCACGTGCTGCTCCCAGACAGCAAACATGGACTTGCCTGCAGCTTCCAAGAGTGTTTGGGACAGCCCAAAATTCAGGAAAAAATGGGAAACTCCTCCTTCTTCATCTGAGTATCCATTTAAGTTGCTTGGGTTCAGGTTGTGTAGCTCATCATAGCTTAAAAGCTCCAAGTAGCACATGGAAAGGATGTTAAGAAAATACTTTAACCAGCTTCTTAACCTCTTAATCTTTGTACTTCGCAGAGATAATTTTCTGCACAGTGAGGCAACTGTAATTGGTACTGTGGCAAGTATCCTCTCTGAGGTTTATTAGTTCTTCAGCAAAATATGGCAACTCTAAGAAAAAAAAAAAAAGTACTGTTAAATCTCAATTTAACCCCACACCCCCCAAATAATTAAGAATTATTGCAGTAATTTCATTGATGGGCATTTGTTAAGGGGAAGAATATTAGTGAGATCTAATTAACAATAGTGATAAAACCAGTTGTGGGTTTGGTTATATAAAGAACTATTAAAGAACCCTGCAGAATATTAAGTAGTGTTATTCAATAGTAATGTGTTTTACATATCTGAGTCTTATCACAACTGTCTTCCTAAATTGTCCTCTTCAGTATTCAGGGAGTGTTTGTTTATCCTTCCAGAGGTAAAAAAAAAGAATAAAAAGTGGTTAAAAGGCTTTTATTCCACACAGATGCAGCAAATAATTGTCAGAGATGCAGCAAGTAATTGTCAGTGATTTAAGTTTCTCTTTTTGGTTTTAAACAAATGATTTTATTGCAGAAACAATGGCTTGTGCTGGATTTAAAGTCAGACTTCAGATGACTGGCAGAGCAGTTTGCAATACCTCAGCTAAAGGTCCCAGTTTGAACAGTTAAGACTCTAAATATGAAATATATTAATGAAATATTGCTAATCAAATGCCGACATTTGTAATGTCTCTGGCAAATAGCTGTCTCCTCCCTCGGTGTTACTTGCCCTATTTAATTAGAAATATTTAGATTACAATGTATCAGAGCTGGTTTACAACCTAATGAGAGCAACACAGACCTAAAAATGCTGATTTTTGTTTTTTCTCCACTACCTACAAAAGGAACCTGGAGCACCAACTCCCCTGGAGAGTTCTCTGTTGTAGAGTCTGCCTTTGGCCACAACCTGGTTTCCTCAGAGTGTGTGGAAGTAAATCCACTTTAATTCTTCACTCAGCTCAACCTTGGTCTAATACTGGACTTCAGATAATATCAGGATTTCGGTCTTCCAGCTAAGCAACATTTAAATTCCAAAGAACATCGAGCAGTCTTTGCCCTGGAACCTCATTTGTGCTCTACCAGCTCTGTTCCAAATTCTTTGCTGACTTTTTCTAGCCCACTAAGTTCTGCCACATGCCTCAGCCTGCTTCTTATTAGTCCCTCTGCTAGATGGGCCAGCTTCCCAGGAACTCTTTACTTCTCTTATTTCTCAGAGTTTCAGGCAATAAAAAATAGTTCTCCCAAAATACCCTTCAAAATCTTCTCGCAAATGTAGGTCTTGCAAGTTCTGGAGAATTTTGTTTCCTGCCCTGGCATATTATTTTTTCTTCATATCTTTCCAGCTGCATTAAAAAAAATAAGATTCAAAAACTTCAGTTTCATTCATTTAAGGCTGCCCTGGGGATTCTTCTTGGATGGTAACTTGGCTGGAGGAAGTACCTTATTCCAAGTCTTGCTCTCATGCCCAAATTTTGGAAGATGAGTTGCAAAATTATCAATTCACCTAATTTTCACCAGGGAATAGCAGACATCTTTCACATTTCTAAAATATTCAAAGCTCCCTAATTCATTCTGAACTTAAAGGATGTAGGAATTGAGCCAAGAAAAGGCAAATAATTGTGAGGAACTGATCTGTGTTCCTGATTCCAGCTGCGTACCTCAACGCTCCTGTCCACTCCAAGCATCCTGCAATGATCAACCAGCTCCTCCTGTTTTATCAAACAGCACATTTTGGAGGGAGGCTTTGAGGACATGTGATGCCTTAAATGGCTCCCTAGAAACAGAGAGCAGACAGGAAGAAAGGAATCAAGGAGGGATTGATTGGAAAGGCCTTCAGAGGTACACTCTGGCCTCCAGAGGCTCCTGCCTCCATGGCTCCTGCCATGGACAAGGACAGCTCCCGAGTTCTTCCCACTTGGATCTCAGCATCAATTCCCCAAGCAGAAGCCAGGCAAGGATGGAATTTGCCCAAGCTTGCCCCCCTCTTGCCAAGATTGTGGTTTGCAGTTGTTGGGCCTAGGAGGGTCTGGGTGTCCTTGGAGAGCTGGAGAGGCTTTGTTGTGTGTGTGTGAGCATGAGAGAACAGCACTGAACGAGCTCCAGGGAACTGCAGAGTGACACTGGGCAGGGCAGGGTTGGAAAGATAGAGAAGTTAAAACCTAAGGCATCACGTGGTGTGATCCATAAGGATCCCATCTGAACCAGAGCTTTCCTAATCCCAGTTTATTTCCCCTGGACCCGTGAGGTCATGTCTCACAGGCTGCAACCTCTTGGAGGCAACACCTATTACATCTTGCTGCCTGTAAAAGTGCAAATCTGGCTCCATGGTCTCCTTGGCTCAGGAGTTGCCCTTGTTTCCATGTCTCCAGTGGCACTAAATTATCTGTTCCACAAAGCAAACATGGGGAAGGCATAACTTTTGCTGTATAGCCTTGTTGTGTGGTATCCATGACAGGGAAGAAAACTCTCAGACCCTTGAACTCCAAAATCTGCTTCCTGAGGGATCTGGAGCTCCAATGATCTCAGCCTTAAGGAATTATTAACACAAAGCTGTCTTTGCTTGGTGGAATCCTGGATCCAGACCCTGTGGCTGTATCTGTAATATTAAATTAGTTGGGCCTGGATTAATTCCTGGAGCTCAGCTTCCAAATAGCATAGTATAATTCACACCCATATTATTAAACCTTCTTGGCCTCCAAAATCAGGGGAGCTGCAGTTTTTGGACTATAGGGAATGTCCCTGGCTCCTGCTAGCTCCAGGTTTGTTCCCCAGGAATAGTTCTGGACTTGGTTAGGTTTTGGCCTGGACCAAGGAAATGGAAATGGTGTGAGTTCAGACCTGATCCCAGTCTCTCATTCATTTACCAACATAAACATAAGAGATTTATTGTTCTCAGGGAAGAGGATGAAGTGAGTGTCAGTGTGGGCTGCTGTGAAATCCCAGGGTTATTTTGTTGTGTAACACAGCAGGGAGAAAAACTCTTGGATAGTGGAAGTCAAGCCAGCACTCGGTCACGTGTGACACATCCAGGCTCTGCTGCTCTGAGTCCTTTCAGTTTAGCTGTGATTTCACTTCACAGTTTGTTTTGGGTTGTCCCAGACAGTTTGGAGGGTGATGTTGGAGCAGGAATTTGGTGGCTTCAAACAATGGCTCTGTGCTGTCTGCTGGCTTTGGTGGCCGTGGAATCATTAAGGTTGGAAAAGACCTCTCAGATCATGGAGCCCAGCCACTCACCCAGCACTGCCAGGTCCCCAAGTGCCACATCTGAATGGTTCTGAGCACTTCCAGGGATGGTGACTCCACCACCAGAGTCCCCAGTGGTCCCCAGATTCATTCAGAGCTGATGGGGTGACTCCTTTTATCCCTTCAGTGTTTTATTTAAGCAGCATTTTCATGCAACTTGAGACATACTTGTGTAAGTGACAGCCCTTACTTTGTGCAGTGTCTCTGGGCATGTTGCCTTTCCCTGGTCTTAAAATTAAAACCAAAACATGGTTTATGGGGAAAAGGGGTTTTTACCTCAGTATTTATTTCAGGATCCTTGGGTACAGCACTTGGTCCAGGTGGAATGCCCTGAAAATGCATGCACACCCCCTCAACACCAAAATACACACAGTTATAGGCTTTGCAAAATTAACATATTTATCGAAGATTCCCTAATGAGAGGCTCAAGTGTACCCCCTGTTCTGAGGAACTTTGTTCTTGGATGGGTTTTTCTTAGTTTACAAAAATATGTTTTAGAGAGGACCTCAGTGTCTGGGGTTTTTAGACTCTTTGGTTTCTTGGTTTAGTGGTGCCATGGGTCTCAGCTAAGTTATCAGACTTGGAAAGTTACAGGTATGTAGGCTAAAAGCACTGAGAATACATAAAACCATATAAAAGAATATGTAAGAGGGGTATAAAAGAAAAAGCAAAAAATTATTCTGACATCAGGCACTGCAATGGATAACAGGGATTTTTTTTCTCTTACACAGAATATTTCTTTAATCCCTTTCTCAGGCATCTCCTGCATCCTTCTTTCTAGCAGGTTCTCACATTTCTTGGAAATATTTACATAGGCAATAGCCAAAACCATAGAGGGAACACAAATGTTGTAATGGGAGAGGAAAGTGGAGCTCAGATGTGTGTCTAACAGCAGGTGATTTGCAGCAGAAAACTCAATTACTTGCTGATTATTTATATATAATGAAACAATACAGTGAATAAAGGAACACCTCTCTGTGGTGACCTTCATATTACAGTCTAAAAGAAGTGAATTTACCTTTACAAATTGTTTTCTTGTTTGTTCTGGCTTTTACAGGTGCTGGTTTGGAAAAGAGCCAGGGAAATATATTGACTACATATACCAAGGGCCAGTGATCCTTGTTCTCCTGGTGAGTGTTTATGTGGGTGGGAGGACACTGCCATCTCCCACTGAGAGGAGATTTGATCTGTCATGTCTCACATCTGCTTTTATGGAAAATAAGACACAAACAAGGCCAATTCAAGTGATCTCTGAAGTGGCCACAGTAGATAACACTACAAGATAACAGTACAAGAGTTGGTTTTGGCTGTTTCTTTGGTTTTGGGCCATTCTTTCCTCCTCCCTCTGCAGTGCTGTTTGCCTTTGTACAAGGTTTTGAGACGTGGGAAGGAAAAAAATATTCAAAACCAGGAGGTGCAGTACAATACCTGCTCACCCACTTGGGGGCTCACGACAACTACAGCAATTCTGTCACTCACATTATTCAGAGAAACATAATAATCATGGTCAGGAATTGCATCTGGCACAGCCACATCCATTTTCTGCATCACCATCACTGCTGAGTGTTTCTAGATTTGCTGTTGTGAAGTTTCCTTCCCAGTGCTGCCCACGCTTCCCAGGCTGTTTATCTGTTTACCCAACACTCCCATCTCCTGTGCCAACCAAGAGTAGGCAGAGGGAGAAGGGAGCTCATTCATAACCCATTCTGAGCCTTCAGCTGAAGCACAGTGGTGCTTTCCCAGAGAAAAAAAAAAAAAATACAAAACTAGGTGTGGATGGAAAGCATTAGTTAGCTATTAGTAAGGACAAAGGTGAAAAAAATTATTCTACTCTTCCAGGCAGATGAACCAACAGAGAATCCCCAGGGCTCAGTGGGTTCCCCTCTCTGAGGGGACCAAGGCTTGCTGTAGCTGTCCCTTCCATCACTCCATCTCCCACAGGGAAGGTTCAAATGCTCCACAACAGGCACCACTGGCAGCTTTTCAAAGCCTAAGAAGCCTCATGTTCTCACCTTGTCAGTGCCCTGTTCATGGGATTCAGCATGAAAAAAGTTTCTGTGTTGCCCAGGAAGGCAGCAGCTGATCTGAGTGTGTGTCCTGAGAGCAGGAGAGTTCATTTCTGTGATAATTGTCAGGATAAAGCAAAAAAGTTACCTGAAAAGAGAAAAAAAAAAACATAATAGGAGTATATTTTTATGTAAAAATTCTTGCCTTTGTGTTCTAAGGAGAGGAATAGCAATGGGTGTGATACACACAATATAATTTGTGTTGCTGAGGGAGCCATGACAAAATCAGAAACAGCCTCACAGTAAACTGACTCACTGATATACTCACTCACAAATAAATCCTATTTAGACAACACAAGGTGGGAGATTTGTGATACTCAGGGCACTTGGGTTTTATATCATTGCCTGGAAATCTGTAACTGTGAATTTACCATAACTCCTTCAGTCCACAGGACCTGTAAAATCCTTGGGTAGCATCTCTGACAGGTACCACAGGGTCACAAAAATAGCTTTTTTCTCCCTACAACAGCACTTTTAAATATTTAAAGACCCCCAAAGAGACACAGAAGATAGACATATAGTTGAGGGCTGCCTCTTTCTATACAGGTCATGATATCTGCCTCTAATTTGGAACAGCCTTGAGGCCCCTCTGAACTGGGCCAGTGATTGAAGAGCCCAGAGCTGACACTGTGAATTGAACCTTCCTACCTTGGCCTGCCTGCTCTGGAGCTGTAATTAAAACACTAATGAGATAACGGCAGTAATTGCAGTGTGGAGTGGAAAGCATCTGATACCATTTAGAGAAGGAGCATGAGGGCAAGCCCTTGCTCCCCTCACTTTAGGGTTATTCTCCCCAGAAGGCACTGCTGGGGGAGGAGAATATCCCTCTGCAAACAAAATCTGAACAGCAAATCTGAAAGCTCCTCTTACAACACACTCCTGATTCCTAAAATCTGCCCCTCCACGTTCTTTTGTTTTTTTAATTTGAACTGTCAGTTCACTTTTGGAGTGTTTCTAATTAAAACACACAACCCCGTGGTGTCCTAAAGGCACTTGACGTGCTCATTCTTTGATCCTTATGTGAATAAATTCAAAGTGTATGTGATGATTGAAGCATCACTTGCTGTTATTGGAGTCACTGACCCTTTCAAGGGTGCTGTGAGAAGTGCTGGGCTAAGAGCACTGAGATTTGACATCTGCCATGCACTCAGGGCAGCACAGCCAAGCCTCACCGCCCTCGGATGGGATTATGTCACTGCCTTAGCACAAAGTGCTGCCTTCCTCTTCCCTCCAGTGAGCAATGGTCACCACAAGTGGAAAAGGCAGAGATTTCAAAAATAGGACAACTCTGTGACCTCTTTCAGTCACTGCTCATGAGCTGGGTTTGCACTGATGAGGAATTGCAGTGGAGCTGCAGCTGCGTTTTGTGAAAGAACAGAGGGGACAGGGCCCAGTCCTGATGGGACAAGGGGGAATGGCTTTAAGGTGATGGGGAGTAGACTAAGATGGGATATTAGGAGGAAATTCTTCCCTGTGAGGGTGGCAGGCCCTGGCACAGGGTGCCCAGAGAAGCTGTTGCTGCCCCTGGATCCCTGGAAGTGTCCAAGGCCAGGTTGGATGGGGCTTGGAGCAGCCTGGGATAGTGGGAGGTGTCCCTGCCCATAGCAGGAGGGTGGATGATGTTTCCTTCCATCCCAAACCATCCTATGACAATTTTGTGAGAGAACTATCCCAGGACTCTGCTGGAAAAATAAAGAGACATGAATGTTACAAGAAGAAATTAATGTAACATCCAAAAGGGGAGTAACACTAAAAGTCTAAACACTCCATGAAATTGTAGTTCCTGTGCCCTGGGAACACTCCACCTGGAGCAGTTAAAATTGGGTTCACCCACCTGAGTGAATAGCCAAGAGCTCAGTGTCCAGCTCAGGTGAGCTTTGGTTACCTCTAGGACACATTTTTGTCATTACACTAACCAGTGGCAATATGATTAGAGTGCTAAATATTCTTAGAGGGGAAAACTTGCTTCTAAAGATGCAATTCTGTTCTAATATTATTTTTTAAGGATTTCTTTTCTTTCAAAAATTATTTCCACTGGTTTTGATTTCTCATTTTCTTACATTGAGCTGCTGCAGCACAAGGTGGTGTAACACAAGGAATAGTCATGCTAAAGCTCTAAGCCTCAGTGGGAAATAAAGATTGGCCTAAAAAAGGCCTTTGGTCATGGCAGCAGCCCTTAAATCCATCTTTAGATCATATTATTGTGTTGTATGTCAGGGACAAAAACTTTGAACGTTGCAGTTGAGTTGTTTGATTGATTTTCTACTTGTCTGTAGAAGGAGCTTGGAGACTGACTTGGGCTGAAAACAGGGAAACCATTTCAGAGACAATTCCAGAAAAAAAAAGGAAATGGAATATAAGTGCTGATTCTTTATACTGGGCAAGAAGTCTGTATTTTTATTGACAAAAAATTTGAGGCAGAAAATGTAGGTAATCATCCTCTTTTTTTGGTTCATTCCTGAATGGATTTTGGCTTGTGCATATACCATGAGAGATCTAATCATTCAGCACATTGGATGCTTTGAAATTTAATTTCTGGTAGCACTAGAAGAACACACTCTATTAGATATTTTCTCTTCAAATTAATGCATTGGGGGTTTTTTAATCCTGATCTGTTTCCTCAGAGTCACAGAACCACATTTTAATCACACACCCCCTCCCTGAAGGCAAAGAAGGGGCAAAGCGTTGGAAAGAAGCACCAGAGAAGTGAATTTCATCCTGATTTTATTAAGAAAAATACATTAATTATGTTCAATTTTAAATGTAAACCTGCCAAAGAACTGGTGGAGCACGGAAACACAGCAGGGTACAGGACAAACCTCAGAGAAGAGGCACCAGAGGCAGTTACCTGAGCTGCTTTTTCCCTCAGTAACTTCTGCTGTGAGCTGACCCCAGCTATGAACTGCTCTGCAATATTTCTCAGAGCTAAGACTGTATAAATTTGTAATCATACAAACAGGTAGATCAAAAAAATTTTTTTTTTTTTCCCCCAAACCTTTCATCCAGCTTTAATAGATTATTTTTTCCCCTCTTGTGCTTGAGAACTGAAGAGTTTTGTAACCTCTGGGTTTTTATGTGTCTGGTTGAACATAACTCAGCACAACCAATTAGCTGCTGGAGTGAGGGAGTGCAGTGATGCCTTTCCCTGGTATGAAAATTAAAACTAAAACACACTTCATGGGGAAAAGGGGTTTTTACCTTGGCATTTCAGGATCTGGGGGTACAGCACTGCATTCAGGTGGAATGCATGCACTCTTTACACTGAAATACACACAATTATAGACTTGCCAAATTAACATATTTATCAAAGATTTTTTTCAATGAGAGGCTTGAGTGAACTTTTTGTTCTGAGGAACTTTTTGTTGTTTGTTTTTGGTTTGTTTTTTTTTTTTGATGGGCCTGTTTTAGTTTGCAAAAATATGTTTTGGAGAAGACTTTGGTGTCTGGGGTTTTTAGACTGTTTGGTTTCTTGGTTTAATGGTACAGTGAGTCTCAGCTAAGTTATCAGACTTGGAAAGTTACAAGTGTGGAGGCTAAAAGCACTGAGAATACATAAAACTATAAAAGAGTGTGTAAGAGGGGTTTAAAAGAAAAAGCAAAAAATCATTCTGGCACCAGTGGGAGGTGGGGGAGGATCTGGAGTTCACTTCTGCCTCTGCCTTCATTGGCTGTTTCATTTTGAGTAAGTTAGATTGTTGCTCAAAGCTCAGCTTCCCTAGCTACACAGCAACCTTCGTGATTATTTAAAAATTATTTTCCTTTGCTTTGGGATTTCTGGATGACAAGTAGAGGAGTTAAGTGTCCTTATTTCAGTGTGGAATTTTGCTCAGGAGAGGAATCCACAGATACCCAAGAGGTCTTTATGATGTGCTGATCATTAGAGATGTAGCACTTTTATATTGGCAAAATCAAATCAGTCAAGGTGTGACCACACAAATGGATTTTTACAGCAGCATCCTGTTACCTGGTTTATTTTCTTTTACTTTCTCAGTAATTCCAGACATTTTTTTTGCTTCCTTCCTTTTGCTGGGAGCTGAGAAGAGGTTTTCAGGGAGCCAGTGAGGGTAATTCCAGCATTTCTTTTGTGAATGAAAACTCCCAGAGCTCATAACTCTCCATGTAAAGCTGAGATTGTTTGTCTCCCCCGTGGTGTTACCTTTACATCAAGTGATTTCCTGTGCCACGTTATTGCCTGATCACTCAGTCCCTGGACAGCTCTTTGCAATCAGCCTTGTTTTTTGCTGTTCTGAGCAGTTTGATGCCACTGTGAACCTGTCAGGCTGTGCTTCAATCCCTTTTACAGATCACTGACATCTGAGTGAAACAGCACAGATCTGCTGCTAGCCTCTTTCCATTGAGAAATCAGAATAAAATATGTCTATATATACATATATATGTATTCCTGCCCTTTTTTCCTTGTATTCTCATGCATATTGCTCTTCCCTCCAAACCTCCAACAGCCAGATTTCTGTGGGAACCTTTGGAGTTTGGAATTTGAATTCCTTTCAGAGGATTGTCCACTGGATCTCCCTTGTCCTCATATTGACTCTTTCAGAGGACTTCACAAACCTCATCATTCTTCCCCTTCACAACTTGTTTCTCTTCTTTACAAAGAATTTTGTCCAGCCCAGCTTCAGGTTATAGGAAATATTAATATCTCACAGTAGCAACCACTGGCTGATGCTCTGGAAGGCCATGACAGGAAGAAATTTTCAGTAAAAAACCTGAGTTTGTTCAGTTTTTCAAAACCAAGGCTGTGGAAAGGTGAGATGTTTGTTAAGTATGTCAATCAGAGAGTGGAGGTGCTTAAGCTAATTAACAAAATCAGCTGATTTGTTGACAAACAAAGGAAGTTTTCATAGGTGAGAGTTACCCTTCCCCTATCCCAGGCTGCTCTAAGCCAATCTGGACTTGGACACTCCTAGGGACAAGGCAGGCACAGCTTCTCTGGACACCCTGTGCCAGGGCCTCACCACCCTCACAGAGAACAATTTCTTCCTAATATCCAACCTAAACCTACTCTATTCCAGTTTGAAGCCATTTCCTTCTTGTCCTGTCACTGCCTTCACTTCTTGCTCCGTTTAAAACACCATTTTAAAATGCATTAAAACAGCACTTACATTGCTGAAGTTCCTTTTTTCTGATCTTCTAAAGAAATAAAAGTTTACTCACTTGTCATTTTATGTGCAGAAGCATCTCACCTGTGTATGTGGCTATAAGCATTTCATTTATGGTGGTTTTTTTGCTGAAAAGCATTCCCTGGTCCTGTGCAAGCATCCTCCTTGCTGATACAAATTCTTCTCTGAATATTTCCTTAGTTTCTGGCAACTCTATTCACACTTCTGCTTCCACTTCTGCATTGTTCTGTTCAGAGACTCAGATTTGATGATAATGATTATTATTATTATTATTATTATTATTGATATTATTATTGATATTTTTTTCATTTCCTCTTCTCCTTCCTATCTGAATGGCTTACGTTTTTTCTCAAGCAGTGATTAAATTGGTTTTCCTATTGATTTTTTAAGATTTCTTTTGCTTTAAAGATGAGCAGTTCCTCCACTGCTGCAGGTTTGCAGTTCATGACCTGTTGACATCCCTGAGTTCTTCTTGCAAGACTTTTATCCAAATTTCTGCTGTTTTGCATGCAGGCTGTGCTAGCTGCACAGAGCACAAAGATAATGTGCTGGTTTGATTACAGTGGAGCCAGAATTTATCTCCAATTTTGCCACCATTGCTGTTACTGACTTGCTGCTGTTTATATTTTGTAGTTGTGGAGCCAAGAAGTGCCCAACAATGTGTCCAATACCACATACACTCTACACATTTGCTGAAATTTCTCCTTCTGTTTGTGAATTGTTCGTTCTTCTTAATTACATCTCATTATTCCTGATTGTACATAAAAGTATTTTCCAGCCCTTTGCCCAAAGGACTCATTGTGGTGCCTGTGACCTTTGCAAAGGTGACTTTTGTGATAAAAGGCCCTGTCTGAGGATCAGGTCAGGTCAGCACGGTAGAACAATTAAAATGAAGCATTAATTAACTTAGCAGAGTGCTCATCTTGATGCCTTAAAAATGGCTACCCAGAAACAGAGAGCAGACAGGAAGAAAGGAATCAAGGAGGGATTGATTGGAAAGGCCTTCAGAGGTACACTCTGGCCTCCAGAGGCTCCTGCCTCAGTGCATCCCAACATGGACAAGGACAGCTCCCGAGTTCTTCCCACTTGGATCTCAGCATCAATTCCCCAAGCAGGAGCCAGGCAAGGATGGAATTTGCCCAAGCTTTCCCCCCTCTTGCCAAGATTGTGGTTTGCAGTTGTTGGGCCTAGGAGGGTCTGGGTGTCCTTGGAGAGCTGGAGAGGCTTTGTTGTGTGTGTGTGAGCATGAGAGAACAGCACTGAACGAGCTCCAGGGAACTGCAGAGTGACACTGGGCAGGGCAGGGTTGGAAACATAGAAAAGTTAAAACCTAAGGCATCAATCTGAAGTCAGGATGGCAGCATTTCATCCTCACAATAAAATGACTGCTCTGATCCCAATTTGGGTTACTTAACCCTGAGGTGTTTTTACCACATTGCATAAAAATACAAAGTCTGAATAAAATAATTTTTACAGTTCCTGGGAGTGAAGAGGAACAAACATTCTGGGAAGGAGCACAAGCTTTCTGTGAAGCATGAAATACAAAGCCCAGCAGAAAAAGAGCAAAATAAAAGCCAGTTGTCCATTGAATTCCCAAAAGAGAAAGAGCAGAGCTTTAATGATCTCCCTTTTGAACTCCTGGGCTTGGTGAAAACTGCAGAGAAGCCCTCAGAGTCAGCATTGCCTCTTTTGTGCACTTTGGCTATTTCATGTTGCTAAGGGAGGTAAATTTCCTCTCAAATGGAGTTTGGTTTTTATGAGACAAAAATTTTATCACCAGAGTCATTTACAGAAAAGTTTCTTTTGGTTCAGAAGAGTTTCTGGGCTCGTGTGTTCAGGCTACAATAGAACAGTGCCAAAACAGATGGCTCAAATGGTTTTTGGATCACTGGCTTGTAACTCCATCATGGGGGTCTGAATTTTCATCCCAATTTAGAAATGGAAAGAGTAAACTTCTGGCAAGATAGGAAAACTTTTTCTTTCCCATCTGTAGTTGGAGAGGGTCTTATTTCAGCAATAAGGATATTCTTAGCATGGCATAAATAAAGGACAAGAAGAAATAAACCATTTTATTCTGTCTTCAGGATTTTGCCTTTGGATTCATTTCATCTACCAGTAAATGTCAAGGTAAAAATCCTTAGTTTGGTTTTCCATTAGGAAGCAGAAAACATGGATAAACAGAAATGAATGAAAATCTAAAATGAGCCTAAAGAGAAATAAAAAGGATGCACTGCCTGTCATCATTATCTCTCTTACATGACCTTTCCTCAGTCTCCATTTATAGAAGTGATGTGTGGGTTTTGTTAGAGCTGCCCAGCTCTGAGGAATTAATGTGTTGACAGAGAGCTCCAATAATAACAAAAAAGTCCTTGACAAATAATTGTGTACTTTGCTGAGTGCAGCACTGAGGCTCCTTTCTAGGAAAATTCACTTTGCAGTGGGTGAGATCCTTCTTCCTTTGAAACACTGAGATCTATCTGAGGAGCAAACACCAGAGGCTTCATCTCCTCTGCCTGGAAATCAGGCTCAGCCTGGCAGCCACTAGAGCTGTGTGGATTCTCTCCAGCTGAGGAAACAGCTCCATTTTCATCTCCAAGCCTTCAGCTCCTGTTCCCTGCTTGATTCCCAGATCCCTTTCTCCTGAGCAAACTCCCTCCATCAGCCCCACGAGCTGTGGTCACAGGCCCAGCCAGGACAAACAGACAATTAAAACCCTGTCTGATTATGCACTGAAACTGAAAATTGATCTTCACATTAGACCTTTCTGAGTGCTGCTACAAGGTCCTGCTGAGCCAAGTGTCTCTCTGAAATGGAGTGGGATTTTTTTTTTAAAGAAATCATTAAAAGTGAACACACTGAAATGTGCTTCTAGAAGGCAAAACCAAAAATAAGTATTTCGCTGTGCCCACATTTTCATCTTTTCCCTTGGAATTTTTTGCTTGCTAAGATCTGCATTTTAAGGGTGACCCTAGCCAAATCTTAAAGATCTCTCAAGGAAACCTTAATAGAGACAAAATGTTGGTGCCTCAAAACGTTTTTAAGCTTTCATGGACTGCAATGTCACAGAACCTCAGCAGATACAGCCACGTTCATTCCAGTGAAGCTCACGTGGGATGTCCTGGACAACCTGAAGATCAGTGGAAGATTTGTGTGGGCAACTGCTTCAAGTCCAAGCCCTGTTAGTCCAAAAACAGTAATTTAAAGTATGTCAAATGAAGCACTGTCCCCATTTCTTTCCAGTGAATATAAATAGATCCTGGGATAGCCAACTGTTTAATCTAACAAGAAATGATGCCAGTTCAACTCAGTTTTTAATGCTCTTGCTCTTCTTACACTCACTCTGGGATGGAATTGATTTATAGTCAAGGCCACGTCACTTGGCTTTTCTCTTAGGTACTAAATCTAGAGGTAGATTTAGGTACTAAATCTTGGAAGAATTAGTTACTCCTTTTCCTGAATACTCTGTGGGATGAAGCCAGCAGCAGGAGCCATGTGTGTCACAGGACTGCACTTGTGTCCTGATCTGCTGCAGCACAGCTGGGCACAGAAGCCTATGAGAAAGTGCAAAACCAAGCCATGAAGGAGTTTCACACATTATTCAGAGATTCTAAAGCCCAAAAGAGCTGTGAATTATTTTTGTAACCTCCCTTTGTGCACTGAAAAGGCCACAGGATTCTCCTGACTTGGTGATCCTCTGCATCCAAGCCATCACCTCTTGGACATATACATGAAAGTCTTTCTTTCCAGCTCCTTCCATCCAGCTCAGGATAGTCTCCTGCCACCTGTCCCATTCACCAGCCCTTAAAAAAACCCCACAATTCTCTGGTTTGCAGAGAAAGGCAGACTTGTAAAAAAAAGATTACAACATTAATGGAAGAAGCAGGGTGAAAGTTACTCTGAAGTTCAGACTGAGATTACTCAGGAGGAGGATTCAGTTTCAGTGTTGCTGTTCCCTTCTTCTAGAAAATATAATTAGGAATAATATCTTGGCAGGGTTTTCTCAGACACCTGGGAGGGTTTTTAAGAGTCAGCACTGATGTGTCTGCCTTCCTGTTGCTCCTGGAGAGAGCTGAGGTCTCTTGCCAGCTTTGTGTCACACGTGCCAGTGCCACCCACAGACCTCAGCTATGCAGGGGTGCCTTGGGTGCTGCTCTGCTCTGGGCTTGGGCAGCTGAACAACAGAAGATGTTGGGAGAATGAAAAACAGACTTTTATAGCATACTTCTGGTGAAATAACTCCCAGAATTTTCAGCTAGTAATTCTGGACTGATGAATCACACTTCTGCAGTTGAATTTCAGAAAAGGCCAGAATCCCTAATTTTCTGCTGCAGGCTGTGGCAATTTGAACTTCCAGTTCAGATGGCAAGATGCTGTCACATCAAAGCAGGACTTGTGAAACTTGAAATCAGCCCAGTTCATCATGATAATGCCATGTGATCAGTCCTCCTGATATCTGGAATTTGCTCTTACCTAGGAGTCTGTGAGTCACTCTGGCACTTTCCATTACAATTGCAAAGCTGGCACATTTTGGATTGGTGCCTTTTTTGTACCCTTGGTAGAAAGAACCCAAACATAGCTCTGAGCTGATGGAGAACCTCAAGATTTAGCAGCAGAATTTCAGAGGTGGGAGTTTTCATTCTGTGCCTAAGGGCACCTCCAATGACCTCCCCCTGAGCAGAGACTTCCTGAATATTTCTCTTTCTGTTATGGAAGAACGGTGCAATCACCAGTGTTGCCTTTCCCTGGTCTTAAAACTAAAACCAAAACATGGTTTATGTGGAAAAGGGGTTTTTACCTCAGTATTTATTTCAGGATCTTTGGGTACAGCACTTTGTGCAGGTGGAATGCCTTGAAAATGCATGTACACTGTCACACCGAAATTCACAGCCTACAAGGCTTTGCAAAATTAGCATATTAAGATTTTTTTGATGAGAGGTTCGAGTGAACTCTTTATTTTGAGAATTTTCTTTTGGATGGGCTTATTTTAGTTTATAAAAATACGTTTTGGAGAAGATTTTGGTGTCTGGGGTTTCTAGTCTGTTTGGTTTCTTGGTTTAACAGTGCAGTGAGTCTCAGCTGAGTTATCAGACTTGGAAAATTACAAGTGTGTAGGCAAAAAGCACTGAGAATTCATAAAACTATATGAAAGAGTATGTAAGAGGGGTATAACAGAAAAAGCAAAAAATCATTCTGGCATCACCAGTGTGAGGAGTTTAAGATTCAACTCAAACCACTGAGGTGGAGCTGGTTTTGTCTCTGATAAATAAAGTGTGAACCATTTGACTTCAAGCTCTTAATATGACAAAAACAATTCCAACAAGAACAAACACACAAGCTGCACTGTTTTATTTATTTCTTGTACTCCCTAGGGCCCTGCTCTGCTGAGAAAATCATTTCCAAAGATGCCATGTTAACTCCTAGAACATGTATGTCATGTAATAAGTGTTTACACAATTCCCAGTGCTGCCAGTCTCCCAGTGTCTGCTCAGGTGCTTCATTGCTCCATTTGTTCTAAACCACATTCCAGGAGCCACAGGGAATGCTCTGATGGATGCCAAGATGTGTGAACATGGAAATACATCCCATAGCACGGGGGGAAAAAAAGGAGCATATTTTGAGAACACCTTTCAGTTGTCAGCTCTGCTGTGGGGTTTGTAAATATTCAGATGTCAGTCACAGAACTGTTCCATTCATGGGCTGCAAAATGCCAGGAGCCCTGAGAGCCTGGAATTGTGTGTGAGGTTAAATATTTCCTCACAAGCCGTGCTGGGACCTCAGCACTTGTGTAGTTCTGACAACTTTGGGACAGACCCATGTCTTGTAAGCTGCCCTGCTTTATGCTCTGAAAGCAACTCCAAACCTGCTCCTGAGAGCCACATCCTTCCACTGATCACACTCTACAAATCAATCTTCTCTTCAGTTTGGTTTTTTTTTGTTTAATTTCCTGTTTACCCTGTGCAAGAAACTCGCTAGCAGATGCTGCAACAACAGTAATTAGAGCAAATCTCAATTCTCTGTGGTGAGGCTGCAGCACAAATAATAATTACTCAGCTCAGCAGATTGAAAAGGGGAGTGGCAAATCCATCAAACTCACCTTTAGTTCCTCCTTGCACCCAGAAAAGGAGAAAAGGGAGTAAAAAATAAGCTCATTGCTAGGGCTAATAATTATGTGCTCCATGTTCCTTGCTGTTTTGGAATCATTAGGAGCTGTTGGATGTTTGCTGTATAATCTGCTATTCTAGTAAACTTCTGAGTCTTGCAATCAATGATAAAGCCAAAAGGCTGTTTGCAATCAGATTGAAACTCTAAAATGTGCCTTTTAGGGTGTATCACATCCTGTAAGCCATTATTTGACTGACTGCCTGTATTTTTTTCCTGTCCTTTTTTTTTTTTTCCTCCAGATAAATTTTGTATTTCTATTTAACATAGTTCGGATTTTAATGACAAAGCTGAGAGCTTCAACCACCTCAGAAACAATTCAGTACAGGTAAGTCAGCTGTGATCCCTGCTACTCTGCTGCTAACAAAGCACTGCCTTGATCCTCCTGGCCTTGTCCCATCTTTGTCTTTCCAGGTGCCCCTGTTGATGGAGCTCATAAATGAGGCCCACACTATTTATCTGTGCAGGTTCTCTCTCTAAAAGCTTGTCTGCATTTTTTCCTGTCCACTCCATTTCACTTCAGTCCTGCACGTGCTCCAGCACACACATGAAATCCCCGAAATCTGAAGGATTTCGTCTCATGTGAGGACAAAGTGATCAATTTCTATATGAACACAAGAATATATATATATATATAGTAAGTGCTGCCTCCAGCTCTGGGATCCCCAGCACAGGAGGGATGTGGAGCTGCTGGAGCCCATCCAGAGGAGGCACCATGTTACCTTTCTCTGGTCTTAAAATTACAACCAAAACACAGTTTATGGGGAAAAGGGGTTTTTACCTCGGGATTTATTTCAGGATCCTTGGATACAGCACTTGGAATGCCCCAAAATGCATGCACCCTGTCACACTGAAATACACACAATTATAGGCCTTGCAAAATTAACATATTTATCAAAGATTCTCGAGGTTCAAGTGAACTCCCTGCTCTGAGGAACTTTCTCTCTGGATGGGCTTATTTTAGTTTACAAAAATGTGTTCTGGAGAGGCCCTTGGTGTCTGGGGCTCCCAGGATGTTTGCTCTCCTGGTTTAACGCTGCCGTGGGGCTGAGCTGAGTTCTCAGCCTTGGGAAGGTACAAGTGTGGGGCTAAAAGCACTGAGAATACATCAAACTATAAAAGAGTGTGTGAGAGGGGTGTGAAAGAAAAAGCAAAAAATCATTCTGGCATCACCAGGATGATCAGAGGGATGGAGCAGCTCTGCTGGGAGGAAAGGATGGGAGAGTTGGGATTGTTCAGCCTGGAAAGGGCTCTGGGGTGACCTCAGTGTGCCCTTCCAGTGCCTGAAGGGAGCCTGCAAGGAAGGTGGAGAGAGACTACTTAAAAGAGCCTAGAGTGACTGGACAAAGGAAAATGGCTTCAAACTGACAGAGAGTAGGTTTGGATGGATATTAGGAAGAAATTTTTCCCTGTGAGGGTGGGGAGGCCCTGGCACAGGGTGCCCAGAGAAGCTGTGGCTGCCCCTGGATCCCTGGAAGTGTCCCAGGCCAGGTTGGATGGGGCTTGGAGCAGCCTGGGACAGTGGAAGGTGTCCCTGCCCATGGCAGGGGGGGGAATGAGATGATCTTTAACCTTTCAACCCCAACCATTCTGGGATTCTGTGATTAATGTGTGCATTCAGGTATTTAATGCTCCATTTAAAGTGTTGAGGGATGGGAATGAAGGGTGATTATGCCCCTTCCCTTCAGGGGCTGCCAGAATTAGGGTAACCACTCATTGGGTTGGCTCACAGAACTGATCCTCAACTAATCATTACCTTTATTTGGGGGTGGCTTCTCAGGTAGATCAGTTCTCATACCCAGCATAACCCCACAAGCACTGGGATGGCAGAAAGGAAAAATCAGGAATGTTTAGCCCAGGACAGCAGAGAGAAGGTGGTCTGGCCCCTTCAGGCACCAGTGTGGGCTTAGATCAGCCTCAATGGCCTAAAAGCCCATTCTCAGACACCAGGAGATGCTGAGTGCCCTTCTCTTACCATTTGCAGTGTCTTGGGAGATATTTGAAGGACCTATGGACTGACAGGTCCTTGCAGTGGGAAATAGCACAGCATGGGATCAGTCACTCTAACTCATTTCTGGGTAAAATCTCAGCTTATCCCACTGAGTTGAATCTTGACGTCCTCAAATGAGGCTACCCTTGACTTTGGAGGCAGTTTTGCTGCAGTAATGGGCTTTGTTGTTTTGCCTGATTCCTTCCTTTTACTCCCATCAGGCTTTTGGGACAAAAGTGAAGTTAGTGCAGTGCTCTGATGTTCTGACCCTTATCTGCACATTTCCTGAGAAATTAAGGGAAAAATACCCCTTTTTCCTGCTGAAACCTCATGCCATAAAACTAAAACCAGCCCGAAGGAGCCCTGATTCAAACCTCAGTACATCTTTGTGCCTTCTGCAGCTTGCAGGGGAGCATTAGAGATACTTGAGTGAATCAGTCTACAGCAACTGCCATTGTTCTTGAGCAGATGAGAGTGATCTTGCCCTTGCAGGCTCTGTGGGGGAATTGTCTTTTCCACAGCCTAAATGGAAACCTTTAGAATTCCAGTGAAGCCTGGGGCAAGCCTTGATGCTCTAAAGCAGAGCAGTGCTTACTTTGCTAAGGTATTAAATTGTGTGGCAGCTGGTTCATTAAGGCTGTCACTTCATCCTGACGCTGGTGGTGGTTTTGTGCTCCCCTGCCTGTCTTTATCTACCTGTTAATGGCATTATGCAGAGATTTATACAGGCTTAGCCAAACTGCAGCCTTTGTGTTGGCACAGTGTCCAGCACAGAGACATGCTGCTCTCAGCTGACACCCCAAGACACTTTTAGAGCACCAATAATAAGGATTAGCCCCTAATAATTCTGTTAATAATCACTGATGCTTCCTTGTGCACCACATGCTCTGGGATTTTGCTCAGCCCTGAGCAGCCGAGTTGGGTGGGCAGTGTTGCAGAGAGAGAGAGAGGAAAAAATGTTTACACTCCAGACAAAATGAAATGATGGGCACAGAGCAGGTCTCACCTGAGCTGTGCACTGATCACACCTCCCTGAGGTGCAGGAAATCACTCAGAAACCTGCAGAGAATCCCAAGGCTTCAGCCCAACACAAACCTCGCTGATAGGAGACAAAAGGACGAAGAGAGTGAAAGGGAGGGATGTAGATGAGGTTCCCATTCACCCTCTGGAGCTCAGAGTGTGGGGAAGAAGCAGCAGGATTTAGAGGCTTTCCCAGGACAAGCACTGCTCAGGCAGGGAGGCTGTCACTCTTTCCATGCTCCTCCTTTGCACTCCCAGCTCAAGTTGTTCTTCCCTGTGATCACTTGTTTTGTGTTCCCTGCCCACAGGAAGGCAGTCAAGGCCACCTTGGTTCTCCTGCCTCTGCTTGGCATCACCTACATGCTTTTCTTTGTCAACCCCGGCGAGGATGACATTTCCCAGATCGTTTTCATCTATTTCAATTCCTTCCTTCAATCTTTTCAGGTAAGAGAGCAAGCTTACAGCTGGCATCAGCTGCTGCTGGAAGGATCCTCGGTGCTTCTCAGCCATGAAACTTCAGGCAGTGAAGTCTGTGATAGAAATATTAGTTGCAAATAGCTCAGCTTAGTTCACACATGCATAATATATATATATATATATATAAAAATTTGTCATGTGGAGTGGAGAGCTCCTCTCAGGTGTGGGCTGCAGTGATTCATCTCCCTTAACTCAGCACTGTTCAGCTCCTCACATAAAATCAGTGGAGAGAGAGAAGATATCTCATTTCACCTGCCTGAGAGAGGATGAGGGATGCCCCTCCCGAGGCACCTCTCTCTTCCCAGAGCACACAGTGGGCTGAGACTTGGACTCCATGTTGCTGAACCAAAGGCAAACAGCTCCTACCTGTTGGAATTGCTGTTTTATGCAAATTATAAGTGTCCAGACAAAAGTTCATCTGCTGCTCTCTGCAGCCAGCAGCCCAATTTATAATTAATATTCGATGTTACCTAATGTGGTGATTTCTTAGGGATGATGGGGATGCATTTCTGTTTTCTCTGATTCAGAAAAAACAGACTTGGTGAGTATAAGTTTAGAACCAGTTGCCTAAAAAGAAAGTTAAGGCAAACACTCCCATAGGAAGACAACAAAACATTAACCAGCTGCTTTCAGAAAAAAAATTAATATTTTGCCTTCACCTTTCAAAGGATGGATCACTGAGAAAGTTTTGGTAGGACTCAGGAGTTTAACTGAGAGGAAAGGGACAATGTTTCAGGCACACTTGAGCTGTGTTGCCCAGCCTGCTCTGGTGCATTCCCTGAGCCATCAGCCACACCTCCCCTGAATTTAACTGGAGTTCTGCCAGGGTGGAAAAGGCAGTGGAATGTAAGCAATTGTCCTAACTCCCTGAATCTGACACAAACCCAAAAGTGACTGAAAAACTTGAAGGATCTTCAGCCATTTCTTTCTGCCCAGTGTTTGTCCTCTTGAGCTAGGATGGGAATTCGTTTGACATGGATGTTTTAGCTCCTGTGTGCAGGAACAGGTGCTCTGATACCCAGGATATCAGTACAAACATACAGCTGGCAAGCCAAATCTAGAGCTGGATTTCTGTTTTTCCTGACTGCATCCCACCAGAAATCACAGCTGAACATGAACAACATGAAAAATTTCCCTTTTTAATTTTCCTTCCTGTGAAGGAAGGAACCTTAGCCTTTACCAGGGAGGCAACCCACACTTTTCATTCCCTAAAACTGATTGTATTGATGCTCAGTGTCTCAAAAAAAATGCTGCAGTGCTCATTAGTTCTGTGAAGATGTGTGTAAGAAAGAAAGCACAGGGAGTCTCTCCTTAATGGTGACAATAATTACAGCCCTGAAAACAAAACAGGCAGAATTCCACTCACAGGAATTCCAACCTTTGCAGTCATTACAGGAGTTCAGTCCCTGCTCTCAGCAGATTGCACAGAGCCATGGAGCTCAGGTGAATTTAAGCAAGGAGACCATGTAAAGCCATTGAACAGCCCCTGTGAGAGCTGGGACATCCCCCCAGAGCTGCCAGCCGTGGCACAGCTCCTCTGAGGGCTCTCAGAGCAGTCTCTGATGCTGTGGAGATGTTTTAGCCCAGCTGAAGTGGCAATCCCCCCCTCAGTGGAAGTGTTAAGATGTTCACCTAATAAGTGACTGCTTTCTCTTCTTTCCAGGGTTTCTTTGTGTCAGTGTTTTACTGCTTCCTGAATGGAGAGGTAAGTAATTAATGCTTGGGAGGTGGAACTTGTTTGAGTGCCTGATTACAGAGACCTGAGGTGTTTTTAAAGGGGGTCACAGTCCCATCATTCTCTTGTAGAAGGCTCTTAATGTGCACCTGAATTCCCCAGCCTTAGTCCTCAAAATTTTATCAAATTCAGGCTATTACTTGTGAGGTCAGGGCAGAGGGAAAGAAGTTTTGTCACGTTATAAAATTTCTATTATTCATTTTAAGCCTTCTTTGAAGTTTCTCATTAGTTAAAAATACAATTTCTGGGCATAGCTCATTGCCTCTGAGCTGGACTCTTGTTAAGGATATGCTGCAGGTGACCCATTTTTATTTTGCCATGCTGAGCTGAGTGGGTTTGTCCCTGTGGGTCACTGTCTTTGAGTGATCAATGCCTGTTGCTGCCAGAAAAGAGGGGTGAAAACAGATTTAATCCGAATTAATTTCAGCTACTGCTACTCAAGCAAGAAATGTTTCACTAATATCCCTTAGTGTTTGACTTCCAGCCCGAAGTGTGGGAGGTTTATATCTTTCCCCTGCTTACATTGCCAGTGTCTCATTTACCTGCATTAAAGTGTGTCATCTTTGTCCAGCTAAAACTTGAGTCTCTGCAGAAATTAATTCCATATTTCATTATTCCTGCTGTGCTGGTATAAATTTCGTTTGTGCTGCTTCTTAATTTCATTGTGGGCTATGAGAAAGGATGGGCATGGCTTCAAAGCAGCAACATTTTAATTTTTTTAAAATATTTCATTTTATTTTTAAAATTTTCTTTTTAAAACTTGATTTTGTTTTTATTATATTCATTTTGTTTTATTTTACATCAGTAACTTCCTCTCTTCCTCGTTAATTCTGAGGTGATGTTAACAAGAAGCAGCTCAGCTTTCTCACGTTAAGCACATGCCACTTTTATATCCTGGCACCAGAGTGTTCTCAGTTCTCTTTCCAGCTTCCCTTCCATAAATTCTCACCATTCCATTTGGCTCTTAAAAAGTAGGGAGTTTAAATCTTCCTCCAAAATACAGGTGCCTGTAGAACTCAGGCTGTGTCAGGGGGAGGTTTAGGTTGGATTTAGGGAAAGGTTCTTCCCCCAGAGGGTGCTGGGCACTGAACAGGCTCCCCAGGGAATGGGCACATTCCCAAGGCTGCCAGAGCTCCAGGGGCACTTGGATAATGCTCCCAGGGAGGCACAGGGTGGGATTGTTGGGGTGTCCCATCCTGGATGATCCTCGTGGGTCCCTTCCAACTCAGGATGTTCTGTGATTCTGCTTGTCCTATTCACCAGGTCTGCAGTGTTAATGCACAAGGAGAATCTTCCTGCAGCCTCTTTTAATGGCTGCTGGTGGTTTTATTTTTGGGTTTTTTGTGGTTTTGGGTTTTTTTTTCACTGGTGTCCCAGTGACCATCAGGGACTGGAACCCAGGCCTTGTGATTTCATGGCCAGTCAGGACTTTCTGTCCCCCCACTTCCATTTTGTGGCACTTAGACTTGGAGCTGTTGGCTGTTCACTGCAGGTTTTCATTCTTTGGGGTGTTCTGGCATTCTTTCAGCTCTTTTTACTGGGAGAAATATCCAAATATCCCCTTCCCTACAGCATTTGAAGCTGTCTGTCCAAAGCCATGAGCCAACTTCCATCTCCTGTAACTTTGATGAGTTCAGACGTAACTGAGCCTGTCAAAGGAGATTGATTCACCTCATGCACTTCTGGGCCTTGATAACAATCTCCTGGGAAATCTGGAGTGATTCTGATGTTCCAGCTGTGCCATGCTGCTGTCCCAGTGGGAATGGGCATTTCTGAGGGAGTCAGACCAAGGTTGAGACACCCAGGTTGGGAACTTGATTCATTTCCCTAAACTCAGATACCTGGTGCTGCTGGGGAGGCTGCAGCGTATCTGAGGCATCCACATGGCTCTTAGCAGCTGGTACAGGGTCTGGAGAAGATTCACATCTGGCTGGGAAGTAGGAAAACCAAGTGGGATGCAGTGGGGCTTCTGGAATGGCTCTTTGTCAGTAATTCAAGCCAGTCAGTACAACCTTTTCTCATCAACTTAACCTACAATAGGCACCTCCATCTGCTCACCTGAGCAGCTCCAGGCTTTGCTGGCAGTCTGGGCTGGCTCTCCACTGCATGCCCAGACACTCTGCTTGCATGTGGGCACCCACAAAAGCTGAATTTGGGAGGGAATTTTTGGTTTTTTTACATCTTATGTGCAAATTCCACTTAACTAACTAAACCATGGCAGCTGTCTGACTACTTCTTTGAGGTAAAACACAACTCCAAAACCCTCAAATATTACAGTACTGCCTATTTCAAAACTGTGAAAGGGCTTTGGGTTCATCTTAATGTACTGTGAGAATGGTTTTTTGAAATATAAAACTTTTAAAGGATAAAATTTCCTCCTCTGTTCTGGCCTCAGCTTTGCACAGCACCGAAGAAAGCAGCAAATTCAGTGAATTTTCAGAGCTTTCTGGGTGTGTAATCATATTGTCCAGAAAACAAATCTGCATCTTATAGTACACTATTTTAAAAGCTGAGCTGCTCCCAGCCAGGCATCCCCACTAGGAGTGGTGATGAAGGCAATGCCACTCAATCCCCATGAGATACCAGATTTTGCTCTAAAAGAGGAAAATAACCTGTGAGGAGCAGCCTTTAAGTAGCCTGAAATCTTCATGGAATCACTGAAGCCTTGTTATTGTCTCTTCAGTGAGCCTGGTGTTCCCATCTTGGTGATAAATGTCTCAGAAGGTTTTAAATACTTCAGCTTTTCCAGTTCTACCAGAGTTGGGTTCTTTAAATGCCTGTGATGGTCTTTACCAGGTTACTCATCCTCCACATCTCCAGGCTTGCTCTGGATGATGACACAAGCAAAAAGCCTGGAAAATCCATTAATTTAAAGCTTTGATAATGCTGTGATCTCAGCTGCATCTCTCCCATCCCATATTTGACACACATCCCATGGGGTGCTTACAAACTGCCAGTTATGTCTGTAGTAGAGCTCAAAAATTATGGATTGCCCTAAAAAAAAACCCAAAATATTCTCCATAAGATCTTCAATGAGTGCTTCATGCTTGAGAGACTTGTCCCTTCACGATTTATGTGTCTCCTTTTGCTATGGGACTAAAAGCTGCTGTATTTAGTGGAAGACAAACACCACTGAAATCCCTCAAGTGTGAAGGGATGGCTGTAGAGCTGTTCTACTCCCTAGGTAACCACATTAAAAATCCCACATAACCCAATATGGGTTTTTTTTCTAAGGCTCAGTCTGTGATTTCACTGAGTTTTCTCATCAGGAAGTATTTTTGAGAAGGAAGGTGACAGGAAATAAAGGAGCAGAGGTGATGTTGTTTTCAGCAGCCACGGAGAGACCTGTGCGAAATTCTTTCCCTGTCAGGGCTGGAACTGGATGCAGCCTTTGCTCAGATTTTAATGTTCTCAGAATAAGGAGAGGTTACAATTAACCCCAGTCCTTTCTGAGGAAAGGAAATTGTGCAATGAACTCACTGTATTTTAAAGTGCACGTACAGATGTTACAGTGAGATTTAGTAAATGTTGAGACTATTTCTCAATCTGATGTGAAAATCATTTGTTTTGGGTACAAGGAAAGCATTAATGGCAGTTACTGGAATCTGAGCAAATGGCAGAATTATTACTTGAGACTGCATTTTGATAGAGTCACAGGAAATGGAGCCACGTGTCCTGACAAACCTGCATGAACTGAAAATAAAGGGGGAAATTCTGCTGGCTCTGCTAGAGCTGTACCAGTCAGTCCAGTTCCCACAAGATCTCAGCATCTCATTCTGTGTAGCTTCAAAACATCTGTACAACTAAAACTGGGTTTAAAGATCAAAATCAGCATCTTAAAAACACTCAGGACATGAGAGGCTGTTCCAAAGGAAAGTTTGCCCACAGAGTTGGCAAGGGTTGGGCTCAATGATCCTTATGGATCCCTTCCAAGATGAGATATTCTGGGATTCTATTCTATGAAGTTTCTGTCCCTTTGTCAGATTTCTGTCTGTGAAGTTTGGCAAATGAAACAGAAAAGAGTTTTTCCTCTGTAGCCTCCCTTGATTTAAATTTGCATTCAATGAGATCTAACCAAAAAATGGCACCTTGGTAATACCTGGTACTGCCATAAAATGTCCTGATTTTAAGTAATTTGGAGTGACAGATATGGAAGGGAAAAAGTGAAGCTATTAAATTGCAGTCCATGCAAAGAATTTCATGCGGGATGAGTTTATATCCTTCATTTTTGAGTGGACATTTGACCTGGGCCTGCAGTCACCTCCCTTTCCCTCATTTCCACAAAACACAGTGTCTCACACAGCTCCTGCACTGGCTTAGTTGGCTGCAGAGGGTGTGAGAGGGTGTGTCAGGCCCCTCACTGCTGATAAAAGAATCAGTAATCAAAGAACTGATCTAAGATCCTCAAGTTCAGCCATGAACCACACACTGCCGAGCCCAACACCAAACCACGTTCCCATCTCCACGTTTTTTGAACCCTTCCAGGGATGGTGATTCCACTGCTTTGTCTGTCAGCCTGTCCCAATGCCTGACCAGCCCTTCAGTGAAGAAATTATTCCAAATAGCCAATACAAATCTCCCCTGGTGCAATTTGAGATCATTTCCTCTCGTCCTGTCACTTCTGACGTGGGAGCAGAGCTCAATCTCCCCCGGCTGCCCCCTCCTGTCAGGGAGTTGTGCAGAGCCACAAGGTCCCCCCTGAGCCTCCTTTTCTCCAGGCTGAGCTCCTTTCCCAGCTCCCTCAGCTGCTCCTTATCAGATTGATGCTCCAGACCCTTCCCCAGCTCCATTCCCTTCCCTCTTCCCAAGCCAACACCTTTTACACAAATTATTGCAGTGAATCCACAGAGAAGAAGCAGTTTAAACTAAAAGTTCACAGTTTTTTATGTTTTGTTGCCTCTGAGAAGTTCTGAAGCTCCTTTGAAGGAGCTGTGTGTGCCATGGATGGGCACAAGAGGCCGTTGGCACTTGACTCATTAATTTGTTTAGAGACTTTATGGAAAAAGAGTTATGGTTTTTTGGACACAGAGAAAATCTATTAGCACTAGAGGACGAAAATGCAAATGTTGTTTAATCCAAGTGGAAAATTTTCCAAGAAAATTGACAATGAGAGGTTTCTTAGAATTTGAGATGTTATGAAAATTGGCATGATGAAAAATCTGCATACATTTATGTTAAAAGCCTCTTCAGAAGAGTGAATGCAGCTTGTGAACTTCTTTTTCAGTGACTGCAAAAAGCAAAATTTTTTCAGTCAACTCACAGGTCAAAAGACTGAACTTAATTTCAGATGACACTGGATTAAAAAAAGAAGGAAAGGTTTAGGATGGAGTTTTTTGGAACAAGTACAAGAGCACAAACTGAAAGAGGGCAGGTTTAGATTGGATGTTAGGAAGAAATTTTTCCCTGTGAGGGTGGGCAGGCCCTGGCACAGAGTGCCCAGAGAAGCTGTGGCTGCCCCTGGATCCCTGGAAGTGTCCAAGGCCAGGTTGGACAGGGCTTGGAGCAGCCTGGGACAGTGGAAGGTGTCCCTGCCCATGGCAGGGGTGGCACTGGATGAGATTTAATGTCCCTTTAACCCAGGCCATGCAGTGACTCAGTGTTTCTGTGAATGGCTTGAAACTGTGCCAAGGGATTACAATTTTTACTGCAGGTCAGTTTTCCTTTCCAGTTCTTTAGTGTGCACCTTCTGCTCATGGGGAGATGGGAACAGCACTCCCAGCACTTCTCTTCTACCTTTGACTGATTCCAGACAAAACTTCTTCAAAGGAAGATGGATCTTCCATCCAGTTCCCTTTCTGGTATGGTATCTACCTTTTAGCCAGGCCTTCTTAGTAGTGATGGTTTTCTCCTGAGACAAACTAAAGTATTTGAGAGGGAGAGGGAAGAGTGCATTTATAGTGTTTCAAATTCCAAATAGGGCTGGCTCCACTCCTGCTACCCCAGCACTGACGATGGAAACAAGAGGATAATGGAGGCATAAGAATCCCTGCCTCCAGAGATGCCTTATCCTTGCTGTTAGGAGCTCCATGCAATTTCCAGTCACCACCAGATCCCTCAGAGAGTTCTGTGATCCCTGGAAACCTTAACCAGCCATGGTGGGAGATCCCAACACAGCCAAGCCAGAGCAGGGCCTTGGGAATGGAGGTGGCAGTGTTTGGGAACAACCTACACCTATGAAGGGATGGTGCTTGATGAGGAGCTGCACGGGGAAGAGCCACTCTGGAACTGCATGAAGGGAACAAGGCAAATCCTGGTTAAACAGGGCAGATAAAAGATCATGGTGAGGATGTTTAGAGAGGCTCAAAGGTGGTTTGAGATCTCAGTCCTTGTTTATGCTCAAAATAAAGGCATTATCTCAAAAGTGGGTAAAACCACTATGCTGGATGTTCTCTGATCATGGCATTGGACCAGAGGCCTTCTGAGGTCCATTCCTACCTTAATTTTTCTGCAATTCATGAGTTCTGTGTCCATAATAATGTGTCTGCCTTTCATTTCTAACCATGTCCTGGATGGATACATAACTAGCCAGGCCTGTGTCTGAAAACATCCTTTAGGAGCCTGAATCCTTAGCTCAGTCTCAGATTGTGTTATCTGATCAATATCAATAATCACCTCTGAACTGACATTTAAAATGGGAAGCAGTTAGCTGCCTTAGAGAGAAAACATCATCAGAGAGGAATAGATGGGATGCCACTGTAAATTATTCTCACAACAAGGTGCGAGGCAAGGATAAATATGTTCCTTTTTTTTTTCTGTTGACCTTTTAGCCAAGCACCATCTGTCTCTCAAAATCTATTAAGCTCAAAGTGGCTTCCTTTGATCTGATCATCTAGGGAGGCTTGTTCATTAGAATTGCCAGCTCTGAATCAGCCCTGGAATGGTTACTCATGGAGCCCAGGCAGGCTCTACATGAATCATCCCCAGCCCAAAGGACATGCATTTAGCATTCTTTGAAATCCCTGAATAAAAGTGAATATGGATGTGGACTAGAAGGCTGAAGTTTGATTCCATCTGCTCTGAGGGTCCTGCCCCACCCCATCTTCCTTCTCCTTACAGCACTGCTGAGGGGAGGGTGACTCCAGAGCACCCCACAATAAAACCACAGGGGCTTGAGGTGAGCTGGGTGCACCCATGCCCTCCCTCTCCTGGGCTTAGTTCTGGTCCTTTGTGGCCCAGAAGAAAGGAGCAGCATTTGTTCCCATGCAAAAATGTGTGGCAGATCTTTATGACTGGTCAGAATTGTTCCAGCTTCTTGCACTGTTCTGTGTGATAACAAAATTGCACTGCTGTGATCTTAGAAATAAACCTTAACATCCCAGTCTGGCAGGTGCTGTGAAAATGTCCTCCTGTTAGGAGGTTATATGGAATTGCTGCAAAAGACTCTGGGAAAAACAACAAAAAGAAAAAGGAATTGCAGACCAGTTAAGCAGGATAATTTTTTAGGGAGAAAAAACCCCATACCAGTGTTACATAAACAGTGGTAAGGATGTAGGGTACCTGTGAAAACAACACCCAATGTTCTACCCAAGCTTTGTTTTTGTTTCCTTTGAGCCTTGCAGATTGTTTTGACTACATCCCTTGCTGACCTCAGGAGGATTAAATGCTGATAATGGCATCCTTATGGGGATGTTCAGTTCAGGATTTTGTGTGATGGGAACATGAGCACCCTTGGCCTGAGGGCTGGGGTGTGTGGGAGCCTTGCAAAGCCACACCAGCAGCATGAGAGAGAGTGGTAGGACAGACGTTTAGGCACTCAGTGATGTAGCTTATTTACAAAACATAGATAAAACCAATCCTATCTCTCTGGGAGCATTAGGACTCCTCAGCTGGAGATCCACAGGTCTGTCAGCCCAGGGGTCTCTGTGCTTGGGCCACTCTGTTTCTTTGTTTCAAATCATTCTGTGCTTAATCCTTCCAAGGACCTGGAGAGATTTGACCCACAGCTGCTTCACAGAATTTTCTACTAAATCCAGCATTTGCCATCCCTCCTCCCTGAGGGACACCTTAGCCCCTCTGGAAAACTTTCAAGGTACCATCTAAGGCCTCACCTTGCATTAGTTTAGGTATTAAGGTATTAAGTAATGGATGGGAATTTTTCCCCTTAATATTAGACAGCTGATAGATGCCCATAACCAGCTGAGCTTATCACCTTCAGCTTCATTTATAGGCAGTGATTCACACAAATGAGGGTAGATTCCAGGTTTTTTTATTCATTTTTATTCATTTTAATCATCTCTTTTTGACGAGCTGTTGCCAATACCCTATGGCCTTTCCTGTGTCTCTGATGGACGCAGGGAGAGGTCAGGACTTCAAAAACCTCATGGAGCTGAATTTCACTGCAGAGTCAGGCACAGTGAGACCAGCATCTTGAAATTTGAAGTTCCATTTTCTTGCTCTGGACATTGCTTGAAAGTTCCTCTTGTTCATCTGTAGCTTACAGAAAGATTGGTTCAGTCTTCATCCACCTTTCACAATTTGCACCACTGCTCAAAGGTGTTCAAAGTCCAGAGTTATTCTCCAGTCACCTCCAAAGGCAGCACAAGGATCTGAAAGGCAGCACAAAGGTGCTTGAATGTAGGTGGAAATGGTTGAATTCACCACTGAAACCTATTTTCAGAGAAAAAAAAATCAGTCTGTTTTAAAGCCCATCAAGAGCTAGGTAAATCTTATTTAATTAATTTGCCTTCTTATCAGGATTTCTGGGAATAAAAAGTTGCATTTGAGCAAAGCAAGAACTTAATCAGTCACAGATTACTGAACACTATGAATATACAGACTGGATGTTAATAAGAAATCCTTCCCTGTGAGGGTGGTGAGGCCCTGGCACAGGGTGCCCAGAGAAGCTGTGCCTGCCCATGGATCCCTGGATCCCAACCAAGCCAGGTTGGATGGGGCTTGGAGCAGCCTGGGATAGTGGAAGGTGTCCCTGCCCATGGCAGGGGTGGAATGAAATTATTTTTAAGATCTGTTCCAACCCAAACCATTCTGGGATTCTGTGATTGTTCTGGAGACACAGAGGACCTGCCATCCCTCTGCCCCTCACTTGTGAACCCTTCCAGGTGAGGGATGTCCCCTGGGGACAGAGGATGGTGGCATCCCAATAGTCCTAATTCCAGCTCCCATTACCATGGCAGCTCATTTATTCACCTCTTCTTACCAGACACCTACATAACTATTATATTTCAGTGTTACTATGTCAGAAAGCCCCCAGTGAATGGCTCCCTTTGTTCTGTGTAAGTGGATCAAAACTTTTTCCTCTCTGCTCATGACACACAACATTTCTGCCAAAATCTGACTTTTAATGTTGCTCAAGGCTCTTCCTTCAGCTCATTTCTAATTGATGGCTGCAAGAAATTAGCCAGCAGCCAGTGTCCAGCACAGGTAATGGTAGTCCAAAGTTGATGTCTCTGTTGTCAAAAAAACCCTTCCCTGAATGTTATCATCCTTCTCTCCACCTCTCCCATTCTGTTTTGTTGTTCTGCTGTGGAGGAGGGGGAAGAGAGGTTTTTAACAATGTTTTTTATCAGATGCAGTCTAAAGTTTGACAAGTCCCTGGGTTAGGTGATCCAGTCAGAAGAGAAAAACTGTCATCCACTGATTCCTTTTCATCCCATTATCCAAATCCTTCTTCTTGGCTGTTCCAAAGCAGTGCCCACCCTCTGTAGGCACAAATATGTTGGCAAACCTGACTTGACCACATGCTCAGAAACTGAGATTATTCACAATACACAAAAGAGAAAGATCTGAAAAAGGAACTATTTGCAAGAAAAAGGCCAAGGGTCAGCACAGGCACCCAGCTCTGTGCTCAGAGCAGGGATAATTTTGGACCTCTCAAGCAGCTAAAGTTCCACAGAGGTGAGGCTGATAATTTGTGTTCTCAGGACTCCTTGTTGAGCTCTAACCACTGAGGAGAGCCTGTAGCACCCTTGGGCTGTTACAGGCCAGTGCTGGTAGTTTCAGGTCATAAACATGTTAATACTGACTCTAGGGCGTGGTCCTGACTCTAGAAATGCTTAGTAAATACAGGTAGCTGCTCTTTCAGAGATTAACAACCATGTTTGAAATTCCTATTTCGCTTTTTCTTTTACTCTTCCACTGTAATAGCTTTCTTTGGTGTCTTTTTTTGCCATATTATTACAGCAGCCACAGCCAGTTTTTTTTCTTTTCTTACCTGAAGTTAACCTGGCATAATCTAGTTTCTGAGTTCAAGTACAAGGTATAAGTTTGACCTTAACCTTTTCTGCTTGCACTCTGGTCACATACTAATTGCAGTTAATTATTCTGTCATTAAAAAATGCTTTGCCCTCACCCTTTAAAGTGCAGAGCCCATTTCCATGTGCCCAGTCCACTAGGAATGGCTCCAGCTCTACAAGAAGGCAGCATTTTTGTTACTGCTCTTTTATCCTGTCTCAAACCATACCACAAAAGCCAACTGCTTGTTTAGACTCACGTCTTTATCTCCAGGTGGCTCTTTTTGACTTGGTTGGCTTGAAGCACAAATGATAAATCTAATCTGGCTTCACTGGCTGAGTAAGTATCTCTTCACACTGGTTTCTCAGAAAAAAAAAAACAAACACCAAAATTTCAGTGCAGAAGAAAGGAGGAAAATTTTCTCTAACAGCATCTCAGCATTTGGTGTCATCTGGGGAGAAAAGAGCATTCAAGAGGCAACATCCCCTCTGATCTCAGGGCTTCTTGGGACAATTTCCCATGACACTGATCTGACACTTTATGTGTTGCTTAAACCACTTGTCTGGGGTGCCCAGCATTCAGTTAAGCTGGGTTTGTGCCCAGAGGAGCAAGGACTGTTTCGTTCCACATGTCCAAGTCCCATCCTGAGAGGGATTTTCTCTCATTCTCCACTGTCTGTATTGAAAGCATAAATAATGGATCCAGTAACTGGACAGGGCTTGGAACAACCTGGTCCTGTGGAAGGTGTCCTTGTCCATGGCCAGGGGTTGGAATTGGATGATCTTTAAGGTCTCTTCCAACCCAAACCATTCAGTGATTCAGTGACAATTGGCCAAGTGTGGGAAATTAGGAAGCCCTAATGCTAGGGCCTTCCACAAAAAAGACTCCATGTTCATAGGTTTGAAATTCAGAAGGCTTATTTTATTATTTCATTTCACTTCATTTCATGCAAGTATGTCTAGCAAAGTGCAGAAAAGCAAAAAGCAAGAAAGCTTTTTCTCTCTCTGGCAAGCAGCTGCTCTGAGAGATTGTCCCTCTGTGTCTGTCTGTGTACAGCAGTGTCCCACAATATATGAAAACAGAGATAAAGCTTTTTCATTGGCCAAGGGAAATTACCTTACCAAAACATCTGTCTCATATTTGCATTTCTTAGTCAAGGATTTCTCCTGAGAACTTGCAGCTGTTCCCTTTAGAAATGGAGAAGTGTTACAACTCAGGACACTTAAGATGAAATTGCTTTTTCCAAGCTTGTTGCTGTGATCTCGCTAAGATCCACTAAAAAGTCAGCCCACAGCCAAGACTTGGTGTGAGGCTTTCAGAGGAGGTGCCTCCCTCCTTGCATGGACTCTGGCACACATCTTTGCCTTCAGGTGTACATTAATCATATCCTCCCTCCCACCCAGAATCAGGAGCAAGGATCCCTCTGCCACTCCAGCTGGAGCCATGGTGGGTTTGCAAATAGTGAATTCCCAGCGAAGTGCAGCACCATGGCATGGCTTTCCTGTGTTTCTCCTGTTTTCCCAGCAGGGTTCAGTGAGGTCAATTTGATGAGATTTGATGTGCAGTTTGTGATGGAGTCAGTCCATCCTGACTCAGCTGTCTCATACACCTGTGTCATTCTGCTCATTTCATAACCAAACCCCATCCTGGACCTGGTGGAGAGATGTTGTAGCTTCTGCTTCAGAGTGAGAAGCTCTTCCAGAAATCCTCTGCACTGTTGTTTAACCACAGATTCTCATTCTCATCTCCAAAACATTCATGATGATCATGCTCTTCCTGACAGCTCTTTTAGTTTTAATTCTCCTTTCATTGGGTGCTCTCTCTTCTCTTTCTTCAGTCCTATTACCTCATATTATTTGTTTCATTAGGTTCTGTCTGACCCCTACTAAGTGTAAAAACCATTATTATTTATGTAGAAACAAATCATTGACTCAAAATCAGAAGAAAGGAACCCAGTGTGGCTTCTAAAAACCATTATTATTTATATAGAAACAAATCATTGATTCAAAATCAGAAGAAAGAAACACAGTGTGTCTTTCTCCTCACCTTACTGTAAAAATCTGCAGCTGCTTGTCTTAAATTACAGAATCACAGCATCAGTTAGGTTGGAAAAGACCTCTGAGATCAGCTCATCTGAGCACCATTAGACAGGATGTTGGAGCTGGTCTGAAGTGGGGCTGGAGACTGTGGGTATTTTGAGTCCAAGCTATGACCTAAAACCACCATGTCAACCCTGGTGGTAGCACAGATCACAGACAGCTGAGAAAACACCCAAAGAAAGAAATTCTCTGGTCTGATTTGCCCAATCTCTGCCTTCTAGAAGGGCTCTGATAGAAAAGCCACGTTTCCAGGTCCAGGCTTCACCAGAAAAGGCACCAAAGAGGCAATTGCAAAACTGTTTTCCAGGCTGGTGCTCACAGACCTGCAGTGGAGTGTATTTCATGTGCAAAGCTGTGATGAGAGGGGATTGTTTGCTGCCAGGCCACAGTTTTTCAGCAGCAATTCTACAGCCCAGGGCTCTCTCCACATTGTGAAAGAAATGGGAAGATTGAAACCAGCCAAGAGAAGGGGAGCAGTTTCACCCTTTCTGTGTCCTCCTTGTGAACTCTGGAGTGTTTTTAACCATCAGGCCTTCATCCCGTTTGTCTTGAGCACCTCAAACTCCTGGGTGTGGTTTGGGTTGGAAACACCTGCACTCCTGGAGCTCTTCAGCTCATCTGAGCACCCTCAGACAGGATGTTGGAGCTGGTCTGAAGTGGGGCTGGAGACTGTGGGTATTTTGAGTAGACCCCACAGAGCCCTTGCAGACCATCCCCAAACTTTCAAAGAAATTAATAAAAGCAGTGACTGTTCATCTTTGGGTGGGTTTTTTTTGACTCCACCTTCCCTGTGGTGGTGAGAGACATGCCCAGGGTGGTTCTGATCGGCCTCACCCAGGTGCTGATAGCTGAGAACCTGTGCCAGCATGGGCTTCACAGGCTCTGCAAGCTCCTCCCAAGCCATGTGCAGTTGCCATGGCAGCTGATCCCTTCGAGGTCTCCTCCACAACAGCATCACTGCTGGTAGTACCCAAAGTGTGGGTACCCCTTGTCCGTGGTAAAATTGGGCTAAGAGCAATCCTTTTTTACTTTTGAGGGAGGAAGTACATTAATAATGTACTCTTAGAAGTACAAAATGAGTACATTAAAGACTAAAAAATACTCAGGGTTAGATATTAATATTGTCTGAATTTAGCTAAATTTCTAATCCAGACAGCTAAAATAGAGCTGCTTGTCCAGACTCATTTTATAACCAATTAAAGGAAATAGGTATTTTTCATCTGATCACAAATACCTGACCTGTTCTCAACACCTGCTTTAGAAGGGGATGAATCATCCCCTTTGACCACACTGCCTGCTTCCCTCTTGGTCAGGAAGAGATCTGTAGATCAGTAGTGGACGTGCAATGTCTATATTACATTATTTATATCCCCACCTTCTAAAAAATGTGCTTTTGGCAAAGGAGGCCCCGGCTCGACATGGAAGTTTTATGTAACAAAAACGTCTTCCAAAGTTCACCAGATTTCAGGCTGGCAGCAGAACACCACCATCCTTTCCAAGTGTCATGGATACATCAGGCTTTTGACTCCCCAGGAAGCTGGGCCCAGATTCATCTCACCTAATTTTGTAGGCTTATTGATCTCCCTGGGTTAGGGGTCTGAATTGCTTTTCTCTCTACAGAAAGTAGAGATCAACAAAAATATCCAGAAATTTGTCCAAATGCTTTATCCCAGGTTCTGACTTTGAGTCTCCTCTGCCAGGGATTTGGCAGGAATTGTTTATGGTCTACATTAGGAGTATCTCAAGCCTTCCCTCCCACTGTGTTTGAGGTTTAAGGTTCCTTTCTCCTGCTTTTCTCTTGCTTATATATGCATATATTTAAACAAGAGTTCCTGGGCTCTCTCTGTGCTGCATGGAAAAAAAATTACACTTAAATTCAGGGTTCATCTGACCTATTTGTCAGCTGAACCCTGCTGGAGGATGACCTTCTGCTGGTGTGGAGCAGCTTCCACCACCTGCACCAGGTGGTCACAGGGGCTGGGTCAGGTATGCCTGGGATGCAGAACCAGTGCTTGGTTACACCACCAGTGCTCCTTCACACACAAGGGCAGCAGGGGCAGCTGTACCCCTGGCATGGGGCTCTCTAAGAATTCCTTCAGGCCTTGGACAGACCTTGGATGCATCAGGTCCACCCATCCTGAGGGCTTGATTTAGTTGTTTGAAATGCTCTGGGGTATTTAAGATATCAGGTGTGAGACACGAGGCATGTAAAGGTCTCGTGGCATGTAAAGGTTTTTACCCAGAGTCAAGTACCCAAGAGAACAGCAATGAATTAGAAGCTCCTGTTCAGGCCTCGGAATCAACCCCTGCATGTTTCATTGCCTTCACAATATTGTGACTCCTCTCAGCACTGCCCTTTACTAAGCCTTAGCTTAAGTAAATGTGGGAGGCTTGAAGTGAGACATTCCAGAACTTGGGGGTTTGCCTCAGTGTACAGAGGTGAGAAGTGAACAGAAAAGGTGAAGAAGGGAGCAGTGAGAAACTATAAATTCCTCAACCAAAGGAAATGTTTCTGAGTGTGATGCCTTAGGTTTGAACTTTTCTATGTTCCCAGCCCTGCCCTGCCCAGTGTCACTCTGCAGTTCCCTGGAGCTCGTTCAGTGCTGTTCTCTCATGCTCACACACACACAACAAAGCCTCTCCAGCTCTCCAAGGACACCCAGACCCTCCTAGACCCAACAACTGCAAACCACAATCTTGGGAACAGGGGGGCAAGCTTGGGCAAATTCCATCCTTGCCTGGCTTCTGCTTGGGGAATTGATGCTGAGATCCAAGTGGGAAGAACTCGGGAGCTGTCCTTATCCATGTTGGGATGCACTGAGGCAGGAGCCTCTGGAGGCCAGAGTGTACCTCTGAAGGCCTTTCCAATCAATCCCTCCTTGATTCCTTTCTTCCTGTCTGCTCTCTGTTTCTAGGGAGCCATTTAAGGCATCAGTCCAGCACCCCTTTACAGAGGACACCTGAAATTCTCCCCTCACGTCCTCTCCTCTGTTTTTTCCCCAGGTCCGTTCTGCCGCCAGGAAGAGGTGGCACCGCTGGCAGGATCACCACTCGCTGCGGGTGCGTGTGGCCCGGGCCATGTCCATCCCCACGTCCCCCACACGGATCAGCTTCCACAGCATCAAACAGACGGCAGCCGTGTGAGCACCCCGCACGGACACTGCCCACCACCGCCGCGCCGTGGCCTTCGGAGTTCTTCTGTCTTCACTCCCGCCCCAAACTCTCTGCAAACCTTCCTCCTTTGCCCTCACTGATCTCTTCTCAGTGAGAGGCCCCTCCTGTTTCAGTGGGCTCTCATCTCCCGCATCCATGATGCTGCTTTGAGACAACAGGGAAAAAGCCTCACGGAGCCGCTGGTGGTGAAGCAGATTCAAAGAAGGAGCAGCTTCAACCCTGACTGCATCCTGTGGAAGTTCACAATGCAAAGTCTAAAACTGGCAGGAATAATCAAAATTTTTTTCTCCTTTCTTTCTTTTTTCTTGGGTTTTTTTCCCCCCTTTCGTACTGCGGTGAACAAAGACTATTTTTAACACACTGCCCATCTCACCCTGGACATTGATTCCCAATGATTTCAGCAGTTCGGTGTATAATAGCCCATCCCTTTCTTGTTTCCTTTGTAAAAAGTTTCTTCTCTGCAAAACTGTCATTTTGAGAACTCGTGGCAGTAAGGAAAAGAACGTCTGAAAGGTGGTGTGAAAAGCCTGAATTTATCTGCCTTCCCCATTTCTCCCTTGGACAGACTGGGAATTGTCAGGGCATCGCTGGACTGTTCCACACAGGGCACCCTGCCCTGCTCTTACCCAGATTTTCAAAGGACATGAGCAGCTCTAAGTAGCTCTACAAAATACCCTCATTCCTCTTAGCCCCACGCTTCTGGCACAATGTAAAGTGGAAAGCCTTTGGAAAGTGTTTTTTTTCAGCTCAGAGGATCAGGGTGGGGAAGGACAACTTTTCTGGGTTTAAAAAACACAAAAGGGGAGCAGTGTAAAAATAACAATGATGAGAAGAGGATGCTTGTGTTCCGAGGATAATGCTGCGTGCTGCACAAAGGTATCTATTGAGCATTTTGAACTAGAGCAGTTGTATCTACCAGGCTTTTTATGTGATGTTCAAAAATACTGTATATTTTCAATAATAAACACTACTCTGGGTTGGTTTCAATAAAACCAGGCATCATTTTCTTTACTCTGGAAAGGAAGAGGACATCTGTCTTGAGAGTGGTCTTGTAGCTAAGATCAGGGAAGGAAATCCTGTTCGATAATGAGCCAAGAAGAAGAACAGCCTCGTGATAAAATCCTAACAAGGGGGCATTTAAATGCAAGAAGAATTACCTCCTTCTCAGCTCAAGGTCTTACACAGGATCCCTGTCCCTCTGCGCTCTCTCCACTGGGCTTTGCCATGGCAGGAAGACGAAAAATTGTGTACTATATTCTCCATCACCTGTATCTCAACAGAGCTGGAGTCATTTTCTCTTTCCACTTTTATCAAGCTTATCCTGAATTTTCTTCAGATGTTTTATAGGACTTTTCAGCACAAGCAGGATTTAAACCTCCAGATTTATGTTGCTCTTTTTTTTTCAGCAGCTGGAAAATCTCTCAGAAGATCACAAATCCCCTGCTTGTGGAGGCATCCTGTCCTGACAGCTCAGTCATATGCAACACTGAGCTTGCTGGCAATGAACAGCAAATTGAAATAAACAGCATTTTGTAACTTTTCCCTCTCCTAACTCATTTGGATTCATGTGCCCTCATAGAGATAACAGAGGGGAGGAGGGAGATTTGAGTGCAAGATGAGAGAGGACCAGGTCAGAGCTTTTATTCATCACAGTAGCAAGGCACAGCCCCTGGCATCTTGTGTATGAAGGGAGGGATGCATCTACAGGTTAGAAACCTGGCCAGTGAGTATCTCTGTGTTTGCTCTGGCTCGGGGCCATGCTGGGATGAAAAAGGGATTTGCAGTGCAGCAGATATGTCAGAAATTGCAGGTTATTGTAGGAAACATCCAGACACTGAGCAGGTCTGAGCAGAGAGGAAACATGGCAGCTGAAGCAGTGAACTAATGGTTAACTCTGGGGTCCTCTCGAGCTTCGAGTTTACCTCAGTGAACCACTGGGATACATCAGTGCCAGGGTACCAACTTTGTGCCAGTGTTTCTGGGCTGTTGCTGCAATGCCCTGTTTTCACTTACAATAAATATTCACCGAACATTTAAGACCAATAAATAGGAGAAGACACTGAAATTTGGTCTGTGTCTCAGCAGGTCAGGTGGCTGATCTCCCCTTGCACCTGGTTCCTACCCAAGGAAATTGTGTGGCTTGAAGAAAATAAAAATAACCTTTTCAACTCAGCAAGAGCTCACCCACAGGACTTTGGAAGAAGTTCACAGTTCACTTGCCCGACAGCAGTGGTGCTGCTCGTGTCTCTGCTGTCCTCTATGGTCCCACAGGTGGAGAGCTGGCATCTGTCACCAACAGCGTTTGGCACATCCAAGCTGGGATGACAAAATGCTCACCTTTTCTGGAAGCACCAGCCAAAGTGCTGCTGGTGCCATCCCAAGGCACTGGGCTGCTCAGAAATTGATTCATTTGAGTTTAGCTCTTTGGAAATCCTTTCAGGGTAAAAAATACCTGGGAGCAAAACAGATGAGCAAGAACTTCTATTTCCCCTGGGTAGCCCTTGATAAAAATGCTGGCAGAACTGGAGGTGAGCCACACACCCTTGTGTCAAGAAAACAAACATTTCTGAATTTGCACTGCATGATGTTCATCCTTCCTTGTAACAGCGAATTAATGATTTGATGATTATCCAGGATACCTGTGAGCAGAACAGAGATGTTCCCCAGATGTCTGGGGCAGCAGAGGGGAGCCTCTTGGCCATGTGTGCCCTCTCCTGAAGGTGAGGACTTGGCTGAGGAGCAGCAGTGTGGAAAAGCACCCAGAGCACTCCTGGATGCTGAAATGAACCCAAGGCAGCCGTGTGACCTGGCAGCAAAGGTGGCTAACAGCAGGCTGGGGTGTTTCTGAGGGAAATGATTATTCCCTTCTCCTTTGCACTCCTTAGACCACACCCAGGTGCTGTGCTCAGTTTGGTGACCCCAGTACTAAAGATATTAATAAACTAAGGCAAGGTCAGCCACAGGGACACAGAGATGCTCAGGTCTGGAGCACTCTCCATGTGCAGAGATGCAAGAGGAGCTGTTTCAGAATGAAGAAAGGATTTTGGATGGAGCTAACAACAGCCTGCCACTATCTCTGAGGTAGCTGACAGACCCAAGCCCTTCACAGTGGTTTAAGGCAAGAAGACAACAGATATAAACTGTAACAGAAAAGGGTCGGATAAGATACAAGGAGAGTTTTTCTGCATGAAGCCAGTCAAGCAGTGGGACAGGTTTCCCAGTGAGGGTGTGCAAACTCCAGAGATTTTTCAAGACCCAACTGGATAAAGCCCTCAGCCTGCTGTGAGTAGGGGGTTTGGACTGGAGACTTCCTGAGGTGCCTTACAACCTTTAAGGATGATTATCCCGTCAACCTTGTACTGATACTGTCAGTCATGCCTCTAACACAAGGGAACAATCAACATGATCAAGGTTTGGCTGCTGCCTTTTCTTCATGTGCACCTCAGGGGTTTTAAAACATGCTCGTGTCTCCTCTCTTCAAAAGAAGCTTCTTCCTTTGCTGTTTCCTGGCAGGAGGGCAAGGATGAATAAAGTCACATCTCTTTAGGGAAAACTCTCCTCTTTACTTTGTGATGCCTTTTAAAGTATGTCCCTTTCAACGAAATAATCATTCATGGCACAGGTCTGGGATGATTCCGATGTAGCTTTTGGATCAGCAGGAGCAGCCTCAGCTCGGCTGTGCCATGGAAATGGTGGATCTGTTGGACTGACAGCATCTGTGCACGTGTGTGTGTCTGTGTGTGTGTTCATGCACACGTGTGTACGAGGTCTCTTGTGTGTTGGAAGAAAATTGATCCAATTACTCTGGGTTTGTAGCTTTTCGTGGAGGAGGAGAACAAAGCTTCTTGTGTTCAGTGAGTCATTATGGAAATGAACAACTATGAGCACTCAAGTGCTTGAAACACAGCTCTCAAAAGCTCTTCCAGGAAAACATTTGCAGTGCTGAGCGCTGCAGAGCACGCTTGTGCCAACTGGCGTGGGGCAGCAAGTGTGAGCTGACTTTGGATCTGAGCTAATTGCTTCCCTCTGACACTATTTAAATACTTTTTTTCCCCTCCTTCTGTGCAATAAATCCCCAGTTCCAGCTTGCAGTGGAGACAGCCGTGCTGCAGTGCCTCGGATGCAGGGATATCAGTTTAGGATTGGGTTTGGGGACATCACACCACACGTACAGGACAGCCAGGGGCTCGGGGCCTGAGCATGGGGTATGGGGCACCCAGCTCCAGCTGCAGCAGGGCATCACACCACTGGTGCAGTGAGAGAAGGTCGTGGGCTCAAGCAGAGGGGTCCGGGGTGGAAAATGTATCTTGGGTGTTGAGGTGGAGTCAGTCAGGACAGTGTGGAGCAGGAGGCTGGGCAGAGAGGAGTTGTGAAGGGACAGAGCTGTACTCTGACCACCCTGGTCTCTGGTCAGATTCGTTGTTTCATTGGTACCTACTCCTGCAGACAGCCACCAAAAGGCTTTCCTCTTAGTCCAGGGAGAGAAAAAAAGCAATTTTGGGATTACAGTCCTCTCAGTACTGAGTGTCCCTACATGGGCAGGATGTTGTAGGTTCATAAGTGTGAAAGTTTCACATAAATTCTTGACATTTTCATAGATTAATTCACTTTATTCCCTTTCTCATGTAATGCCATAGAGCTGAAAGAAGCACCTCAAAGAGAGGTGGAAAAGAGATAATATCTATAAATTTATTTGTAAAAGAGATAATATCTATAAATTTACTGATGGTAAAATATGTAGTTAAAACAAAAACCTGCATCACCTGGGTAACCCTGTTGGATTGTACAATGGTTTCTTAAGTTTCTCCACTTGCTAATTAGGGTAAGAGAAAGAAAATCCTTCTGGTTGGTTAATTACCACAGAGCAGTGCTATAGTGACCTTGTGCTCTGGAGGGGCCAAAGCTTTAAAGAACAACTCCTCAAGCTTTAATGAGTTTCCCAGATGCTGAGGAGCCTCCACGAGGGCTGAGTGTGCTCAGCACTGTCCAAAGGCTGTGAAATGACCCTCCTGACACATCTCCCCCCTGCACTCCCAGGCTGCAAGGGTTCGTGTCAAAGGCTGAACCCATTAATTGCACTCTGCTGATTGGCATGTGCCAAACCAGTGAGTTTCAGTCTGCTGAGGTGGGAAAATGACAAACTGCAGCTCTGCTGGCAAGGTCAGAGGGAGCAGCAGCAGCACCCTGCAGGGGGGTGGCCTCGGGGTCCAGCAGGGCTGTGTTCATTACTGGCACGGTGCTAATGAGCAGGGAATAGTGGTTAACACAGCTCATCCCAACCCTGGCCAGCCACAGCCAGCCCAAAAGTGCACGTCCACAGTAGGAATTCTGTCTGTCCCTCAGCTGGCTTTCCTGGGATTTCGTGGTTGACTCATTCTGACCTTTGCTGGTTGCTGACTTTGGGCCCAGCAGTTCAGCCAGAGGCCAATGGATCAGCAGCTCTGACAGCCCTGGCACTGCAGGGATCACCTCCGACGTCAGAAACGGGGATTGCTGCTTCCTAGCACGGCAGAAAAGCTGATTCTGTGTGCAACAAAGCAGTGCAGGCCACCAGGGCAGCCCAGCTGCTTGCTGGGGACATCTGAGGTTGCCATGGTTCTGTGTCTCCCTGCAAGTCTCCTTGTCCAGCAGCCAGGCAGGGATTGGCCTCAGTTCTGTAAATTGTAGGATAATTTTGGTTGGAAGGGACCTTTAAAGGTGATCTGGTCCAGCCCCCCTGCACTGAGCAGGGTCATCTTCAGCCAGGTCAGGTTGGTCAGAGCCCTGAGCAGGTACCTGTGCTCAGGTACTTCAGAAAGCTCATCATTAGAGCAGCCCAGCTTTAACAAAAGGATCACACAAGCTTTTGTGTGAAAAAAAAAAAACCCACACAAATCATAGAATCATTGAATTACCCCTTTGGGGTGCAGACTTCTCTCAGTGCCTGTCCACAGAGCAGCTAACACAGTGTGGGCTCTTTCTGCAGTGCACAACACCAGAATGCATAAAACCCATGACAAACTGGGAGGTGCACAACTCAATCCACATCTGACACCTGGTGAGCCCACGGATTTCCTTTGAAAATATATCAGAGTCAACTGACTTTATAAATAGCCTTACACATGCCTATGTGGTTTTCAGTGTATGTGAACATCTTTGAAGTATTTCTGACAGATCTTCTGCAAATATGACAGATCCATCGAATCACAGAATGGTTTGGGTCGGAAGGGACCTTAAAGATCATCTCATTCCAACCCCCTGCCATGGGCAGGGACACCTTCCACTAGAAGGAAGATAGTCCTGGGGCTGGAGTAGGAGAGTGATGTTTTCACTGGTCCTGAGCTACATCCTGTGCATGAAGGAGCATTGTCTGTACAAAGCAGCTCAACACAAGCATCCATTAAGTTTGCCTGAAGGTTTTGTTTCAGCTTTGCTGATCTGCATTTTCTCCTTTTATTAAAATTACTCATTTTGCATGTTTTACACACTCACTGGTAAAAAAAATCTGTGCCCAGCAATATTCCTCACATTCGTGCTGTGCTCCAGGCTCACCTTCACCTTGTTAACAGCAGCTGCCTCTCTCATCCTCATGGTTTTCCCCTTCTTGGTGTGCACAGGCTTTCAATATGTGCACATATTTGCTTTGCTCAGCACTGACAACCACTGGGAAGTTGCTTGCAAAGCAAAAAAAAAGAGAGAAAGCTGCATAAAAACATTTTCTCAAATCTGCCAACATCATAAATCTTCAGGAGCCACGCAGTTCCCTCTCCTGCTGAACTCATGAAGGCAGGGATGTAAAACCAAACAGATCCAATCTGCAACCTCTCCAGCTCGCTGTGCTCCCGGGGATTGGGAGGAAAGCCCTGAGCTTGTGCAGCCCCACAGCTCATCGTGTGCCTCCCTCCATAAATCAGCCCTTCCCACACGTCCTGCAGTGATAGGAGCTCCCAGCCACGAGGCATTTGTGGTTCACATGGGACTGGCTCCTTGCGAAATGATTGCAGCAGTCCCAGCTGCAGCACGAAGCTGAAATGCTGGGCAGTCAGAGTCGATTAAAAACCAAGCACGTGGGACCTCCTGGTAAGGATCACATGCTTTTCCCTATCACTTACACATCAGCACCTTTTTGGGGTGGTGTTGCTTGCCAGTTGTTCATAAATGAATCAACAGCCTGAACAATCAAACTGTCTCAGCTCGGTTATTTTACTGTTCACAGAGGCTTTTATTGGCACGGCAGTGTGTGTACCCCTGGAGGAGGCACATGTATCCCATCTGTGTCACTGCTGAAATGAGAATATTTGCTTTGCTAGGACCAGATTAACATCTGCATCCAGAACCTCATGGAAGGCTCACCTCAAACCCTGCAGAGACTATGCCAGATGTGGAGCTGTTGCCACACAGGGAGCACTTGGTGTGTGGGATTCCAAACAGGCTTTCAAAAGGTGATGGTTTCCCAAAGACCTTTGTGGCAGCTCCACAGGATTCCTGGTCCACCTCTGTCCCAAGCTAAGGAGAAATCTCAAATCTGCTGCAGGAGCAGGTACCAACCCCTCAATTCCTGCACCTCTCCAAGGGCAAGTGAAGCTCACACTTCTGCATCAGGATTCACCTCATTGAGAAGGACAACCAGGATCAGATATCCCCATGCATGTGTGTGCTTTTTACATCCCCTGTTTTCTGGGAGGATGAAGCTGAGAGGGGTGGGAAAAAAAAAGATACAGGAAAAGCTATAAAATAATTGTAACACACACATGAAGTGCCAAGGAAAACATTCCGAAGTTACAGGGCAGTTTTTCACTGCAAAACTGCTGGGTTTGGCTGGAGAGCTGAAAGAAGAGAAGTCCATCAAAAGCAACTCTGAGGCTTTCCTGATTCAGCTTTGGGGCTGGGATGTGCTCTAAGCCCTGGAGCAGGCAGGAGGCTGCTGGGCAGGCTGGAAGGAAGTGCCTGCCGTGGAGGTGGAGACAGGAGCAGCCAATGTTCCAATATCCAGCAATCCTCAGATACCTCAGCCCTGTGAGCAAAGTGTGGGTGGGGGATGGCTCCTGTTGATGTCTTAAATGGCTCCCTAGAAACAGAGAGCAGACAGGAAGAAAGGAATCAAGGAGGGATTGATTGGAAAGGCCTTCAGAGGTACACTCTGGCCTCCAGAGGCTCCTGCCTCAGTGCATCCCAACATGGACAAGGACAGCTCCCGAGTTCTTCCCACTTGGATCTCAGCATCAATTCCCCAAGCAGAAGCCAGGCAAGGATGGAATTTGCCCAAGCTTGCCCCCCTCTTGCCAAGATTGTGGTTTGCAGTTGTTGGGCCTAGGAGGGTCTGGGTGTCCTTGGAGAGCTGGAGAGGCTTTGTTGTGTGTGTGTGAGCATGAGAGAACAGCACTGAACGAGCTCCAGGGAACTGCAGAGTGACACTGGGCAGGGCAGGGTTGGGAACATAGAAAAGTTAAAACCTAAGGCATCACTGTCTGCCCAGCCAGGGAAACCAGCAGAGCTTGCACACAAAACCTCTCCTGTGAGGAAAGGGTGGGAAAATTGTTCAGCCTGGACAAAAGACTCCGGAAAGACCTCACTGCAGCCTTTCAGAGCCTGAAGTGGCTACAAGAATCCCAGAAAGGGACTTTTGACAAAGGCAAGTAGTAAGAGAATGAGAGGGGATGGCTCTAAACTGGGAGGGGGAAAGTGTAGATTAGATATTAGGAAGGAATTCTTCCCTGTGAGGGTGGGGAGGCCCTGGCACAGGGTGCCTAGAGAAGCTGTGGCTGCCCCTGGATCCCTGGAAGTGTCCAAGGCCAGGCTGGACAGAGCTTGGAACAACCTGGGAGAGTGGAAGGTGTCCCTGCCCATGGCAGAGAAGTTGGAAATGGTTTTAATACTCTTTCTTAATACCCTTTAATAACACATTTTGCATATGAAATCCCCTGGCTCACCAGAGAATTTTTATAGTTTTTCCATGTGTTGCAGAAGAGATTTTGCAGTTCTTGGGAAATTTATCTGCCTCCTTCATGAAAAATAAGGTAAACAAAGCAGGGTTTCACATGATGCCAAACAGGATTTATCTCCAGTCTTCTGTTGTGGTTTATTAGCTCATTCATGCACAGCTTGGATCAAGAGTTGTTACAGGCTCATGTTTTTCCAGCACAAGTTCACTGTAAGTAAAGAAAAATTAGCTGCTCACCTTAGTGCTCAGCATCAAATTAAAAGGGAATTATTCAAGGTTTGACATTAATTAGTAAATGCACAGGCAGTGGTGTTTTAGATTCAGACACAGCGAAGTTAAAAACCCCTCTTCTGCCTTTTTCACAGATGCACATTTTATTTGTAGCTTTTTGGGGAAATAAGTGAGTTTAACTGACTTGTGGCCATTTCATACTTGTCTAATTCCAGAACAACAGTCAGGAGCTTTCAGCAAGTGTCCAGATGAAAAAATCCAGGGTCCTCATCTCCCAGTACTACAGTTTTTCCCAGATTTTTCTTCCTTTCTCTATTGATCAGGAATATATGATTTAAATATCTCTGTATAATTCATCAATTTTTTCAGACTCTATTAACTTACCCAGAGAAGTTCAAGGCCAGGTTGGATGGGGCTTGGAACAACCTGGGATAGTGCAAGGTGTCCCTGTCCATGGCAGAGGGGTGGAACTGGATGAGCTTTGAGACCTCCACCCAAACCATTCCATAATTCCGTGAGGGTGATGAAAGAGGCATTAATTGAAATAACATTTTCCACACTTGTTTTCTTTGTGCTGTTCCTGGCAGAGGGTGTAGCAGTGGTGGATTTTTAAGCAGCCTAAGAGCATTTCCATATCCCTGAGGCTGGGAGCAGCCTGGGTGAGAATTGTGGAGACCTGAGTTCTTGCAGGGAGTTCATTCCAGGGTTTTAACAAGCTCCCAGCAATGTTTGCTCTTCCAGAAAACTCTGCCCTCACGATGACAAGTTCTCCTTTGCCAAAAGTTAACCCCTGGATGAGATCTCAGACATTTTCCTCCAGTCCTTGTTCTTGTCACATGGGAGACAGCAGAAACGTGGACACTTTGAGATAAAAACTCTGAATCTTCTAAGCCAGCTTTTTTTCAGACCTTTCCACTCTCAGGCACCACTTTGTGGCTGAACTGGACTTTAGGGTTATCTGGGAGTGCTGAATTAAGTACCGAGGGACAGGATCTGATTTATTGTTCAGACAAGCATCAGTCTCAGTGAACTGAGACTGAAATCCATTGCAGAAAATCCCCAGATGTCTCTCTACCATGACCAATATAACTTTCTGGACTAATAGGAAACTGACACTGATACCTTAGGTTTTAACTTTTCTATGTTTCCAACCCTGCCCTGCCCAGTGTCACTCTGCAGTTCCCTGGAGCTCGTTCAGTGCTGTTCTCTCATGCTCACACACACACAACAAAGCCTCTCCAGCTCTCCAAGGACACCCAGACCCTCCTAGGCCCAACAACTGCAAACCACAATCTTGGGGACAGGGGGGAAAGCTTGGGCAAATTCCATCCTTGCCTGGCTTCTGCTTGGGGAATTGATGCTGAGATCCAAGTGGCAAGAACTCGGGAGCTGTCCTTGTCCATGTTGGGATGCACTGAGGCAGGAGCCTCTGGAGGCCAGAGTGTACCTCTGAAGGCCTTTCCAATCAATCCCTCCTTGATTCCTTTATTCCTGTCTGCTCTCTGTTCCTAGGGAGCCATTTAAGGCATCAACACTTATACTGTTTTTTCTTACTGACCTATCACCTTAACCTTATTTTACTGCAATGCAGGAATTCTTAGCCAATGTCTTAACCTGCACGTTTCCACATACTTCTTATTAACCCTTAACTTACTTTACACAATCACACTTCTATTTCTATTTTTTAAACTCTTTACTATCTTACTCAATATGATTTCTTACTTAAAATACTTTTTATCTTTAATTTACAAAACTACAAATCTATAACCCTTTACTTACTGTCTGTAGATACTTCTTGTTTCATCAATCCAAGCTCCACCCAGGGCCTCAGGTTAAACCCACTAGATTCTGTGGAAGTTTCTACTTTTCGATTTCCTACACTGGACCAAACCCCAATAATTCCAGGCTGGTGGAGGAATCATTCCTGCTGCTACAAAGAGTGGATTTCATTCTCAGCCACTTCAGTAGGGAGAAAGCAAATCCTAAAATCTTTTCACCCCCATGGCTACAGCAGCTCTGTCTGTCAGGAGTTCACTGGAAATCTGTCATAGCATTATGGCACAAAGAACTTCCCCAGGATCATCTCAAAGGGAGAAAAAAGTGGAAGAAAATACAAGTTTTGCAAAATGTTCATGAACTTGTTGGAAAAATTTATTTCATTTTGATGTTAGTCATCTAAACTTTTATCACTTTTATCTTCTAAACTTTTATCACTTTTCATGAATATTAATCCAGACCTTGGAACCAAGAATGATTTTCAAGATGGGAAAAAAAAACCAACATGCAAAATAGGTAATGTCAGGAATGTTATAACAAATTACCTTTTGCTATTAATAACTTTTATCCCTTGAGAGTTTGCAAAACTAATGAATTCCATCAGTCAGCTCTTCTTTGAAGTGCTTGCTACTTTCTAAAGTTTGATCAGAAAATTCAAGGTCTCTTTTTTAATCCTCTGTAATTTAGCCTTGTCTTAATTTAAGCCTTGGCCAGGAGAATCTGGTTAAGGTTGGAATAAAATCCTAAATAATTCTGAAGTGCAGATCTTGCAGTCTTCATTCAAAAAGTCTCAGTGCCACCCCCCAAGGATGCACTGCTTTATTTTCCTCTTTCTTTTTGTCCTTTATGGATAGAATAAACTAAAAGCAGTCACTTTAACCCCATTTTGTGTTATTTTTGGATGTGGTCTTGCCCTGTGGATGACAAACTCCAAGAGCTGCTGAAGGTACAATGAGGACACATCCTCTGGTGCTGGGTAAAGGGATTCATCCCAGCTCATGTGGGATGTCCATGATGGAGAAATGAGCCTCTGAGCTTCTGACTCGTAAAGGGAGAGGTGTTGGAGTCCAGGAAGCTTCTCCTGCCCCTCTGGGGATCCTTTTTATCCGCAGAGCTCCTCAAAAAATAGCTTAGCCTGTGACCTAAGCTTGTGGGAGAAGCTCCCTTCACTTCTGGGAGAACTTGAATGCATCAGAGAAGTGAGAGGATGTTTATTTAGTGGAGCACAGAGTGTGTAGTTGTAGTTTAGATTTTGCTCTATAAATTATATAGAGGCAACATGGAGGTTTCAGGGTGTCAGCTTCTCCTTCTTCTTCTTCTTCTTCTTCTTCTCCTCCTTCTCTTCCTTTCTTCTCTGACACAAGTTCCTGTGGTTTGTTAATTGGTGGAGGGAATTTAGAAGAGACATATCAAAAAAATTGAGATTCACTGGTGTTGGGGACAAAATAAAATACGTAAAACTTCCTGACTGGCTGACAAAAGATATAAAAGCTACCTGCTTTGGGTAGCCATTGCATTCTGCCCTTGTGTTCCTGGAGGCCACAGCACAGCCTGTGCCTCTGGGGCTTTGATAAGAAAAATAAACAAGCTTTGAAACAGCAGAAAGAAGTTTTGTTTCATCTTTTCAGGACATGGGACATTGAAATAAGGAAGACAGCCAGGCCAGAGGCCATCAGGGTCTCCAGCAGCCTGACAGAGAGGAGCAGGCACTGTGAGGCCACAACTCACCTGTCCTCTCACAGGCACAGATGAGATGAATTCCCCTTTCATCCCTCAGCACAGAAATTACCCACATTCTGAACCTTCTTAAATCCCCAGGATTATTTCACTGGGGTCTCACTTCCCTTTTGTTTTAGTCTAATGTGATGAATCACATCTATTGTTTTCCGTGGAGCTCCCTTTGGATCCAGAGTGGCATAAGTGGGAGGAGAAAACTGCTAATGATATCATTATCATCCTTTTAGGGGAAAGCAGCTCCCGAGTCAGATTGTCACTACAAAATTCACTTTGCCAAGTTGAACATTGCAATATTTATTTTATACAGAAATTCTACGCAGGGAAAAGTACATGGAGAAAGAAAATATTTTTTAAATCTGTCCTCGATGGAAACAACAGGGGTAAAGCAACCACTGACTAAAAAGAGAGAAGAGATCCCTTCTTCTGAAGGGGTAGATTATATGAAATGAAATAGATAGGATAGAAATGAAGATACTCAGAATCTTCATTATTTGTAGTCTCTGTTTCATTCACTTTCAGAGGGAGCAGCCAAGGGATACCTCAGGAGGTCCTAGAGGACAGGAGCTGCCTGAGGGAATGAAATCCTTGGGCAGTGCCTGGGACCATTCCCAGTGTGAAATAAATCTGCACAGACTATAACAGGAGCTGGAAGTCCCCACCAGAGGCAAATGTCACTCTCATAATTACTCTCCACTTACAGAGTTTTACCCTGTTATAACTCCAATGAGTCCTGCTGCTCTGATTTAGATCAGCATCCACCTAAAACATTCCCTGAACACCCCCAGGATTATTTCTAAATCTCTCTGGTGTGAACCAGGGGGGAATTTGGTTGTGGAATTAGCTCTAATTTAAAGAGCACATGGTGTTGCTAACCCTGAAAAGATTTCTTTAGGCACTTTTGTGCCTCACTAGTTCTTGCAGCACTGAATCTGTCGAAGTTGTTTTCAAGTTAACAAAAATGTAAATATTGCAGATTGTTTTCTTGTTATCTCTTTGGCCAAAGAGAAAATGTCTATTTTGGGATATGTTTTTCATAGTTTATGTTGTACACACTCTGGGACTGTCTGTTCACAGGGCACAGAGGATTCCAGCAGCCGAGCAAGCTGAAAAGACCTCTCTCCTTCTTTCTATCTTCATTTTTAACAATATCTAATCTAAGTATCAATTCTATAAATAAAGCCTTCTGATTTCTGATGATCAATCAACAGACTCTGACTGTTTTCTGAAGGGCCCTAGAAACAGGGCATCCTCACTCAACACACACGGGACTAGAGTAAGATCTAGCATGAGAAATGCTCACTCTGTCCTTTTTGTGTTCTTCTTCATGCTCCAGTAAAACAAAGCAGTTCTGTGCTCTGTGGGAGCTGCCTCCTCCCTTATTTACATGTCTACATATCCATCTACCTGAGGCACCAAAGAAACACTCTGCACATAGGTCTCCCCTACAGGGATAAGAAAACAGCATAAGAAAATGCCAGGTTGGATGGGGCTTGGAGCAACCTGGGATAGTGGAAGGTGTCCCTGCCCATGGCAGGAGGTGGGAACAAGATGGGTTTAAGGTCTCTTCCAACCCAAAGCATGCTGGAATTTTAGGATTTTACATTTTCCTGGAGAGGTCGTGGAGAAGGAGGTACCACTGCAGAAATTCCTCTCTACATGATCCCTTCTCCTGGGCTGGGAGAGACAAAGCATAACCCAAGTGAGCACCATAGCAACTCAAGCACCTCTTATTTTTTAAATTTTTTTAAATAAAGAAGCAACAGTGTGTGGAGTGGAGGCAAATTAAAGAAGAAGTCAGAACAAAGAGGTGACCTGGTATTTCATCTCTGATTAATGCAGGTTATTTATTGTGAATAGCACCACTGGAGACTGTACCTTGTTGTTAAGGCACTTTTATGTCTATAAATAGACAGAGCTCAAGGCTGTTTTAAAATACATATAAAAAATGAAGAAATAAAATGTCCCAATAGTTCATGTTTTGGATGGATTAATCTAAGGGTGACTTCCACTGGAACTGAGGTCATAGAAGAGAAAGTACACCGAGATTTAGAGGTGTGTCAGGATGCTGGTATGTGTTTTACTGGAGAAAAGCAGTGTCTGTGGAGAGATCTGAGGTGATCTCTGTATTGTAGGTGACTTACCCTGAGCTGAATTCCCTGCTGGAACTGGGGATTCATTGAATCTGAAATTCCCCAGGGTACTGGAGCCCTCCCCATGGAGCTGAGAGATAGGACAGGTAACAGCCAGGGGAGCTTCCCTGGGGCATAGAATGATCAAACTGTAGAATAATTGATGTTTAGAAAACCTCTCAGTGCCAGGTCCACCACTAAACCATGTCCCTAAACAGCTCCAACAGCAGGGGATCATGTCTGGGCACCTGAATCAGGGCTCCTGTGTCTGTGTGGTAAATGTTCTTCTCCTCATGGCCTTTTCCTTTTCCTCTGAGCCCCAAAGAGCCAAACTCTGATAGGATCTGTGATCTTAGGTGATTTGTCATTGTCCCCAAGCACCTCACCACCTCTATGTGTTTCTCCAAGGAGAAGGAGTGGTGCTGTTTCCTAAATGTTGCAGATGGACTCATTTTAGGGCCCTGTTTCTGTCTGGATAATGGCATTTGGTGTGGAAACACCGAAATACAGAGCCTGAGCAAGGCTGAACTTCTGCAGGGTCACTTTTCCCCACATTCACCATGGCATTTTTGCCCGTGCAATGTAAAACTGTGGCAATTTGGGGGTGTCTGCTGCACTACAACAGCTCCACTTCCCAGTCCTGCTCTCACAGAGGGAAGTTATTTCTGTGAGTGAGAAGAAGGTAGGAGAGGTGAGGTCACATTAAGGTATTTCTTACCTGGAGAAAACATGGCACTGCTAATTGGGAGAAAACCGGGAAAAAAAAACCCAACAGAGCTAACAAAAGAAATAATAATTTTTAAAATAATAAAAAAAAGAAAAAAGCCTCACTGAGAAAATCCAGTCTTGGAGATAAGGCAGATGAAGCTGTGGTGAGCAGAGGTGGAGATCACAGCTTTTTTACATCCTGCTCACACACAGATCAGCAGAGCTGTACCTGTGATGCCTTAGGTT
>VZTN01035284.1:129831-152190 GCA_013400515.1 Erpornis zantholeuca | reverse complement strand
CTTTATAGATTTGGGAAGCTGGGAAGTGGAAGGTTACAGCAAATTATTTCTTTCAACTTCCACAAGTAATTAGAGAGTACTTGAATTACTGCCTGCTTGTATGGATAGATATTTAGACAGGATAAGTGCCATAAGAATCCAAAACGAAGAAGCAGAAAAATAGTAAATAGGCCTGCATGTTACTTCTTTTCACACCCAATTTGCAGAAGTACAAATGTGCATTTTAAAGTCAAGTCCCAAGGAGTTTGTCCATGTTATCAAGTGCAGTATAGCCCCTAGAATTTGGCAACTCAAGTCTGTTCTCACCATTTTTTGTTAAGACTATAAAATATTTATTTAGAGAATAATTTTTCTCTGCCTCTCTTTGTTTTCCTTTGAGAATATTTGGGGATCTTGTGATGAGGTAAGAGAAATTTGATCTATTAGCATCCAAACAATTCAGGGAGCAATAACCTGAAAGAACTGCAGAAAATTGCATGGGCTCAGAGGTGTCACAGCTCCTTCCCATAAAGGAACGCTGAAGAAATGGGTGGATTTTGGTGTGGGGGAGGGAGTCCAGATGATTTGGTATAAGTAGCAGGGTGTACTCTCTGACACAAAGGATGATTGCAGCAGTAAACTGAGGTGGTTTGGCCATGATCAGTAGCTTCTGGGTATGATTCCATCTTACTGAGTGTACTTGGTGTGAGAAAACTGAGCTGAGAGATGCAAAAGTGAAAATAGCTATTGGTGAGCAAGGTAAGAAAATAGAGCAGCAAATGGTCACAGAAGGGAAGGCTTCTGGAGCCTTCTGCTAGTTGCGACCTTTCCCACGTGAAAGATACTTTCACTGGGTAGCTGAGGTAATTTCCTGGTGGTTTTGAATTGCCAAATGTACCAGTAATGGAAGAGTGTTTCATGGGTTTCTGTTGGGTTTCTTTGGGTTTTTTTGTTTTGGTTTGTTTTGGTTTGTTCTGGTTTTGGTTTTGTTGTTTTGTTTTGGTTTGATTTGGTTTGGTTGTTTTTTTTGTGATGAAATCCCTACTACTGTAAATGCAGATTCCTGAATTCGGCAGAATTTTGTATCTGTACAGGCAGATATCTCCACCCCCCCAAAAAAAAACCCCAAAAAAACCCAAAAAACCAAACCAACTAAGTCCCAGGTATTTTCTTCCCTGCCTCTAAGGAGTTTAAATGACCTAAAGATAGCAAGTGATACTTACTTAAACATAGCAAATGATGCTTTTTCAGCTAGAGCCTGTGAACTGAGGAAGAAAATCACCCCAGTAATCTATCTAAAATTGATGTGAATCAAAAATGTGTTCTTTCTAGGATGGATGTCACAAACAATGGTTGGTGAAAAGACACTTGTATATTCCCAGAACTGAAAAGCATTCAAATTAGGTGAAAAATTCATAGTATTTTCTAGGGAAATTTTTATTTTACATACTATGTAAAGAGCTTAACTTGAAGTAGGATTTTGTACATGAGTGGACAGAAAATACCTCTAAATACTTAAAAGAAAACGTGGTCTCCACACTCAGGCGTTTCACAGAGAGTGTGTGTAACGTTAACTTAATGGTGATGGCACTTGGTATATGCTAGTGTTCCGTTTTATTTCCTCTCCATTGCTTTTGAATGGATCAGTATGCTTTTATCATGGCACAGAATGCAGGGCATCACTGCACCTCACTGCCGTTCCCAACAGCTCACTATTAGTTGCATCGGCAGCTTAGAACCCAGCTAATTCTTTGAAGCATCTGTTGATAAACATGAGGTAAAATTAACTTCTAGGAGAAGGAAGTCTCTAAATAGAGTAGTCCATTCCTTATCCCTTTAATATAAGAAAATAGGAAGAGGAAAACAGAATAAATAAAACAATCAACTTAGAAAAATTAGCACTTCCCTTTGAATGCAGCTTCAGACAGTGACATTGAGTACTTCTGTCTCTTAATTCCCTTTGCTTAAAGACCAGTTGTTTTCCCAAAAATGTCACCAGAGCAAACCCATGGTAGCAATATGAAAGATGCTTCAGAAAATTCCTTCCAATGCAGGAGGTGCACATTTCAAACAACCTAAAAAATGTCATTGAAAAAGCTCAGCATAATCTAAATTTCTAAATTAAATATTGCAGAGAGGCTTGGGCAACCTTGGACGCCTCACTGCTGCCTTCTGGGTCTAAGATGCCCAAGCAATTTTCTAGTTAAGGAAGGGTCTGGATCATGTGTCTTTGTTTCTTTGTCACAAGTACTGTGACTCAATGGAAATGCTAAAAATGTTTAGTATTTCCCAGAGGCAAAGACCAACAATTTGATAGGCAGGTAGTTTTACATAATGTACCATACTGGTTTTAGAAAGTGCAAAGGAGAATTGTTTTCCGTATTCTGTGAGAAATTCCAACAGAGAACATTTTACTGAGAGGTTTGTGGGTTTTATGTTATGGCTGTAGAATGGGCAGTGGCCTTGCCAAAAGCGTGCAGCTGTCTCATCTTCAGAAGAGCAACAGTTTGTTCTGTGATATGGCATCTTGGTGGATGCCAGGAAGGCCACAGCACAGCTTTCCTTGAGACGTTCAGGAGCCCAACCTCTCCAGTCAATGGAATCTGGGAAGGATTTGTTTACTCCTCTGATGTTAGACACAATACTGGCTTCTGGCACTGTGTAATGCATAGAAGATTTTGATGCTTATTTTCAGGACAATGGAGTTTTGGTACAATGTGGCACTGCTCTGAGCTGCTGGATTTTATGGAAGCAGATTGTAACTCTTTTTAAGCAAAGAGCACACACCTTACTAAGCCATAAAGCCTATGTTAATACCACAATGAAAATAATACAATTTTCTTAGAGGTGCTTAGGTGCATGTAGTTCCAGGAAGATTGGAACAGTTGACTGCCCAGAAAGGATCAAATTCATTTTACTGATTTATAAAGGAACTAGGTGTGATTTAGCTGGTTTTGAGATTAGCTGTAATTTTCCAAAAGAGTTAATCTTAATCCACCAGGTACCCTGTAAGAGAAGAACCATACTATTTATTTTTAATGTGAAAGTGTCAAAGAATGAGAATAAATACATCAGGATAAAATTCCCTTCCATTTTGATTTTCAGTTAATATCTTTAAAGGCTTCCAGTCTGACTTGTCTGATCCATTTCATAAATAGGTGATAGGAGATAGGTTTATCAGCACTTCAAGTGTCAGTAAAACTTTAAATGGATTGTTGTTGTTTCGGCTGATGGCACACAGATAAAACAGACTGGAAGTTCTTTGGTTGTTAGTGCTTTTAGGTGAGAAGAGGAATTGAAGAATGTGATTTCCTTGTCTGTCTCTGTGGTTTTGGGTCAATAATAATAAACTTCCTTTGCACATCGTTGCATGCTTGGTAGGTTTGCCATCATCTTGAGGAGATCCAGGAACTTCTGTTCCAAGCGTGTAACCTGCCTTGTCCCCTAAAGGCTGGGATATAAGCCACTTCTATGAAAGTCTTAAAAATGAGGGTTTGGAATTTCATTTATGGCTGAAATTCCATACATTGGTTTGAATGCCATAAATAGTTACCCTTTTTATTGACTGGGCTCCAAATCAAATGGGAAGTGTTCTGGTACACTGTGATAGTGTTCATGAAGAGAAATGTGGCTGCTTTTTTTATGGCTTTGAAAACATACATAATATAAACCCCATAACTTTTCACTCCATTACTCAGCTGAGAAAACCTAATGTTTTGCAGAGGCTGAAAATATATTAGCTTTCTTGCAGCTGTCATCATGTATACTTCTGGGCTCTGTCTTTAATCTGTGGAATAATCTGTTCTTCCTTGCAGTCTGTGGAACTGTCTTTCCCTGAAATGAGACTGAAATCTTAATGATGCTTGGCCTAATCTCACCTCAAAGCACCAGCTCAAAAAATTCTTCTATGTTGATTTTTGAAATTCAAAAATTAAATTCTGAGATGAGCAAGAAGTAACCAGTGCTAATAAATGCATTGAAGGGGAGGGGAGGAATCAGTGAGGGAGGGTGGAAAATTTAAATACTGCAGTAATCGCTCATACTTGAATTTAGATTCACTTAATCCAGAAAGGTCAAATAACTATTTTAACTTCTTCTGTCAGTAAATTACTTAGAAAATAATAACCTGGGAAATTGATCAGATAAGGCCATGCCCAGAGCAGAGAGAAATATTTTACTTGAAATGTGTTCTAGTTTAGCTGGCTCCCTGTGCTAGAATTTTTGTTTGTTTTTACAATAAAGTAAATACAGATTTTTGAAGTAGAGTTGACATGTTCCATATAATGAGGGCATGAGATGAAAATATTACGGTTTTATGAGAAAAATGGGATTATTTTAAATAGTTGCAAGTTTTCTAAAGTTATACAAAACTGTAAATTCTCTTTGATATTTCATATATTTTAAAGTATGTTTACACAAAACAAAGAAACCAGACTGTTCTGAGAAGGAATCTAATAACTTACAGAAGTAACAAGATGAGACATAAACCACATAGAACTGCAGTATTTGCTACCTAAAGAAAGAATTTCAAGATTAAAAGTAGTGATTAAGATCCTACTATCTATTTTTAAAGACATGCAGGCAATAATCATTTTGTGATTTAGGAGATCAATTAATATGAAGTCAAGCTCTCTCCAGGATTATTCGGAGCTATTAGTCTGTTCCCTAGAGATTTTAGATTATATTTTTAAAAAGGTAAACTGTACAAAGTATGCATTACTCAAATTATTAAAGTAATAACCCAAACCCTATTTTTTCCTCTTAATTATCTCATCCAGACCTCCATAATTAACAGAGACAAGAACTCATGTCAGTAAAATATAAATGTTCTGGAAGACTGAAGTGATGCTTCTTAGTCCTAGAGTATACTTTTAACATATCTGTCTAAGAATGCCATGAGATGATTACTGGAGAAACAGGTATTTTGCACTTGTGCTTAATAATTATTTCAATTTTTTATCCCTTTCCTGTTGTTTCAAACTTATTTTCATCCAGAAGTAGAAAACTGAGAAGTAATTAGATTTATCTTTTTATTTAGAAAAGTTTGAAAGCAATACTGGGGGAAGTACTTAGATGCTACAGAGGTTGTTCACTTGCTGTATCGTGTTGCCTGGTGATCCTTTGTCCTCCTATTAAGAAAAGGGGAAAAAACTCACCACAAAAGCAGTGCAAAGCTTATAGGAAAGACCAGCAGAATTGTGCCTAACCAGTCTTTGTGATGATGGTTTATTCAGTATGAGAGAAATACCTTTTCCCCCCTCCTAGATTGTTAGAATCAGGAGGCAGACAGGAATCTACAGCCAACATTTTTGTTCTCCAAGGTAAGTGGTGGCTACATTACATAATCTTATCCTATGTGTACATATGGATGTGTATATATAAATGGAGATGTATGTTTGTCTACAGGCAGTGACAGGAAAGTAGTTATTTTAACATGGAGAACAGACAGAGAGAAACAATGTGTGTCCCTAGCTGCTCAGTTGAAAATAGTAATACAGACCAGCTAGGGTCATTCACCTAACCAGTATATCATATTTTTGAGGTTATAAACTTAGATTTAGTGATGGGAGAGGTATAAATAAAGACATGCAAACTTTTTTGTTTGCCTCATTGTACTGCTATGCCTTTCCTCTGTGTTCTTACATGCTTTTTTTTGTTTGTTTGTTTTTATTTATTCCTAGTTATACTTCAGTGGCCTACTAAATGTGTTCTTTTCAAGAATATTTATCTTTTCTTGCTGCTTAATTCATCTGAATATTTAGGCATTGCTATATTCTCAGTCAGTAGGCACTTGACTAATCTATACAAATTCATCTCATTTATAAATTATTCGTCCTAGCCCATTGCCAGCTTACACGCAAGAGAATGCAAAGTGAACGTGCTTTAAACCTTATCAATCAGCAAACCAAGAACAACAACTCATCCTATTAAAGTGTGGCAGCTTAAGCCAAAGGAATAGAACCTTTAATTTTTCATGAGGAATCCTGAGAGAGTTTGGCAATGCAAAACAAGTGACTATTCCTATGCTGATCAGCCCTTTGAAGTGCTGGAGGTCACTGCTGCTTGTTTGCCACTTCTCATTTCTGTTTGGGACCTGAGCAGTAATTTGGTGCACACAGATGGGGGCTGCCCTGTGCTGACTGGGAGAATTTGAAGTAGATGCCCCATGCCCACAGAGCAGCAGATGAAGGGCCCAGACTCCTGGGTGGTAGCAAATGTATGGTATGGAGGTGCACCAAATGTCCCTTGGTTCTTTGCATGGTTTTAGAGAGTTGGTGCTATTTTTCTGCCTGAGGGCAACCTGGTAGCTTTCCAATTATTGAGAGCCCTCCAATTTAAACAAAAACCCCTCATGTTCACTACAACATGAACACAATTACCAAATTCAAAAGCTTTTCAGCATATTTTATTTTTACGCTTAGTTATTTTGATCCCTTAGCAGCAACAGCAAAACAAAACTGTGAGACATGTTTGAGCTTTATGAAGAGTTTTCTTTATTGAAAAGCTTTAACATATACACATGGGTTTTAAGAGCTTGGAGGTTTTTCCTCATTAAACAGACATCCTGGAGGGGAAAATAGGTAAATAAATAGAAGAAATCCCTGATTTTTGCTTGATTTTTGCAAATATCCACTCCAGGAGAAGATAAATAGCAGTATGATTCATAGTTTATTATTATGAGACTATCAAGCTTACTTCTTGAGATTATCCCTTCTTAGAGTACTTGGGCTTGGTTTGACTCAATATCATTTACCTGTGCTGTAAGTAAAAGAAAACTTAAGGTTCTTGATATTTAAGAGAAGTGGAGTAAAGTCAATGGTGTGGAAATAACATCTGTGGGCAAAATCCCTGAAATCAACAGGAATATTCCAAAAAGCATTTGTGGCTTCAGCTCAAAACTGTCTCTGTGAGTTTTGGAGGAAATTTGCATGCACATCGATTTGCTCATGCAGATGTCTGTTCTGTATTCAGAATAAACAATTGCACACATCAGCCACTGTTTTCACTTGCAAATGGTTACTGTGCATATGGATTTTATAAGAGCTTTATGGAAACAGGCCCTGCAATAAAAGCCAACAGCATCTCCTATTTCAGCGGTGTTATTCTAGAATGATCATTGCTGCCACAGTTGCCTGAGAGTTGTCACATTTTATTTTGGAAATTGCAGGTTTGTGTGTTACTTAACAGCAAGGCACATCACAAACAGTGGTTCAGTGATGAACATAGTGTTTCAGGTTAAAGGCCTAATGTTTTGCTGCATTTAATAATGCTTAAGTTTAGCCATCTGAAAAGTGTAAGATGAAACCTTGGACCTAACCCAGACTCCTAAGCCAGCCAAACATATCAGGTATCATCAGCAGGACTTCATGGCCACTGCTGTGAGATAGTTCTGTAGGATATCTAGTGGGTCATAATTCCCTCTAGGAGCAGCATACCTTCATCAGTTAGAGGAGTCAAGGGACATCAACTCCACCTTTTCTCTGGGGATGAGCCTAATTATATTAATTTTCTCTGATATGCTTCTTTGCATAAAATGTTACGTAAGATTATCATATATTTCTATAGGAGCCTGGACCTTTCATCTGCTAGAATATGGGAACTAGAAAGGGAATAGACCAAGTAGGAGGAGCAAAAGGGAGACCTTACTTTGGTGTGACCTTTTGTTTTCCTTCACTGCAATTTAGGAAGCTGAGCCTTGCAAAAATGATAATCAGTTTTTTTGGCATTGCCACTTGGAAGACAAATTTTGACACAGAGGAAGTCCTACACCACTGGCAGATCATTACAAAGACAGAGGAATCCTCCTGAACCAGCCTCCTCTCAGGTCCCCCTGTCATTCTGGGAATTTGCAGTTTGCTGCTGGCTTTTGACAGCAACCAGCTGGGATGCCCTTGCTCCCCTGCGTGGCTGGCTCAGCTGTGGTGAGGAGGGGAGGAAATGTTTCCGTGTGGATTGGGAGCGGATCGGGATCTTGTGGCACTGGTGTGCCCAGAGTGAGTGGGCCTGGCTTGCAGCACGGGATGGAAGCCGTGCCACAATGGCACCCCAGTCATTTACAAACACATTTAGCTTGGGTTCAAACCCATAAACATAAAATAAAGCTGTGTTTTTTCTGAATCAGCTCGCAGCTGCAGTGGCTGACTCTCCCCAACCAGCAGGCAGCCATCACATTTGTCTTTGTCTGTGCAGTGCCTCCTATCCTTGGATCGGAACAAAGAGGGGCTTTATATATCATTTACTCCCTCTGTTAGCTGGGGGCACAGAGACTGTGCTGCATTTGTCACACAGGTTGACAGGAAGCATATGGATATAGGTATTCCTTGTTGCAGGCAGGAGTGCTGCTGACAGAACTTGAGAAAAATCTACAGGCTGCTCCGATTCTTCATCCTCTCTGCATGTGGCATTTAATGACACAAATGTAGCAATTTGGTTTTATTATGCAGAATAGAGGAGGTTAGTTAATTTCATAATATTTGGAATGGCTGCCTGGGTATATTTAACATCTTGGGGACAGAATGGAAATCCTTTTGTTCATCAGGTCTAGCCTTAAAATTGCAGAAAGGTAGTAGTTGCTCTATAGTGCAGAAGCAGTTGGAGGAACTGCTTGGTTCCTTTTCCCCACAGGGCTCTGGAATGACATGTCCCAAAAAGGCCTTGAGGTTTCCTGCTGTGAGTTCACTCCATGTATGCAGTCTTTGGCCCCACACAGAAGGCAGCTCAATTCCCCTGTGAAAAGGAGGCAGATAAGACAGATAAGGAGATAATTCCAAATAATATTATAACTGCCACAAGATAGATGCCTGTGCAGCAGAGGAGAGCTGCAGATGCTCCTGAGGGAAAGGAAAGGTCTTGCTTGGCTTGCAGATTCTGCCTGCAGTCGATAAAGGCTGCAGGGGCAGGGCACAGCAGCAATGCCCTGGTCGCTGTTTCCCTGCAGCTTGCACTGGGAACACTGGAAGCACAGGGCTGGTGCTGGGAACACTGGAAGCACAGGGCTGGTGGCCTGGTGTGGCTCAGACTGGTCTGTGCTGCTAATGGGGCATGCCATGGGCAAGGAGGGACTCTGCTGCCCTCCATTGTTACTTTTACTGGAATGGGTCTCATCCTTTATGTTTTGAAGAAATCTGGCAGCTGTTGGTAGAAAGGTGTTGGGTTTTTCCATTCCATTATCCACCTGTAATTTCAGGTAAAATTGTAAGATGATTAAAAAACCACCAAGGAAACTGGATGCAGAAATTGCTGCAAGCAGCAGTGGTGTCATGCTGGTTGAGTAAACAGGCATCACTAGGCTGGTGCTGTTACTGAATTTAGTAAGTGCTGTGTTAATCTTTGGTCTTTCTTTGGGTAATTTTTATATTTCAGCTTTTTTTTTTTTTTCCTTACAATAGCAATTATAAGAAAACCATAAGTGCCAAGGTCAGATAACAGCCTTCAATTGCAAAGACACTTAGATGAAATTTCCAGTCAGACTGAACACTCAGTTCAGATAGAGTGTCCCCTTATCGGTGCCTTCTTCCTCTAATATTTTTCATTCCCTAATGCATCAATAACTGAGTGCGAAATATATGTCACAATAGTCTTAGTCTGAAAATACTTTACAGCATCACCTATACTCTCATTTCTTTGAAGTACATATTGCTAATGGAAGCACTAAGGGGTTAAATGTTTAACAATGGGAAAACCCAATAGCAATTCCATTTTGCCATTAATTCAAAATTACCAGTAGCTTTGATGGATACAGGGATAAGAGTAACCTGGATGTCCAAGATATAGTCCTCTCTAAAACGAAGGATGGCACTGAACTATTCTAGACTGATTTTAATTACATTCTGAACCCTTCCTAATGGAAGTTTGACCAAACTCATTTTCTCGTAGAAAATACTGTGCTCGTATCAGCAAACACCAGGTAGTGGATGAGAAGCCAAGAACATGAGGCAAAGAGCACTTTTCCTCCACACCCTGTACGTTATCTGTCCCCTTAGTAAAGCTAAGAACAGAACATTTCTAGCAATGAAAACTGCAAAACAAAGTTTGGAGATATTTATTTGTGTTAGTGGCTCCTCTTGATGTAGGAGACCACATTAAGGACTGTCAGAAACATAATTACCAAGAAAAAGAACGTCTGCTGTCCTTCTACATCCGTGTTTCATTCAGTAGTGTTTGAGTGAGGTTTCTTTCCCTCCAGTTGCCTGTACTATTCCATTGTGGAAACTTTCTGTGGTCTGAATAAAGGAAGAAATGAAATTGTAGGAAAGTGTCGGGGTTATGTTGAAAGCCTTGTAATGTGACAATTTCTATCACAAAATGAAACTCCACAATATGCTATAAAAGCCCCAGGCATCTTATGCCACTTGCAACTGCATTGTACTTGCAGACATTTAGCTTATTTGTCCTTCAAATGCATCCAAGAATTAAACTCCAATCCTGCTTTGTCTTCCTCCCTTTTTTCCCCCACTGAACAGTGATATTTTGCAGTGTTTCATATATTCTGAATAGATTTCATTCAAGTTCTAAAAATCTAGAGGTAAGGATCTTTCCTTTATTCCTTCCATGACTTATCATGAATGGTTGCTCTTCTCTAGATAATGAAGTAATTTGCTCATTTGGGATTTAAGGTGCAATGACAGCAAGAGTTATGACAGTATCAACAACTTCACACTGGAAAGCCCATTTGAGTGAAGTTCTTTGGCCTCTGGACTTTAAAAGAAAAATCTTCAACAGAATCCTTCACAATCCTTATGTTAAACCATAAAAGGAGTGTAGGAGAAGTGTCGACAAAGGATGTTTGGACTTCAGGAGGCTCTCCAAAATGCTGTTTATTGCATAGGCAAAGTTACAGCAGTCCAGGGTGTGGGTACACAGAGACAAACCTAAAAGCTGCCAGCTTGTAGGCAGATCTGAAGCCAAGTTCTGTTCAAGTTACAAAGCATTATATACTTTTCTTTGCTGAGTATCTTAATACATGACAACCAATCAGCATCAGACACACTACCTTACATTTACCTATAGCCTATCACAACTATTATTGTTACCAGATTATAGTCATTACTATCCAATCACAAAAGTAAATACATTACAGTTTAAGCTTTACGTTGTTTTTCAGTTTTCTTGCAGTGGAAAATTCTTAGATTTTTTTCCTACTTGCCACATTGACATGTCTTGTTTGCTGGGGTATCTTTCTGCTTGGTAAAAACATCCTTTTGTTTGTGGTGAGCTTATCCTTTGCTCTAAGTTACAATACCTCTTTCCAACTCAACATAACCTTTGCTTTCTTAGTAAGACTGGCTCAGCACTCCTTACTTGAGACATTTCTTATTCTTCTATATCAAAACTTGCTTTCATCTCTATTACCTTCTCAGTTCCTACATTCAGAGATCTTTCTGCCAAGCCTACATATCTGTAAAACTTTCCTGTTAAATTTTCATCTTCCCCAACACAGGAGAAAGAAAAAACCCACGCATTTTCCACTCAGCATGTTATTAATTGCAATGCCATATATAGTGGGATTATTTAAAAGGTTTTTTATCTTAAGTTTGAGAATATCAATGGTTTTTCATTTAAGTATGAATTGAATTGATTCATTTGAATAGTGCACAGGCTTGCCATATGTATTCAGTTGGTTTCCAAAATTCTTCTTAAGGGAAATTAAAATAATGGTTAGATTGTCTCAAGTAGATGATGACAGTATTATAGGAGTGTGTCTATATAATGACATTAAATTGCAAGTCTTTACCTTTTTCTGACTTCATGAAATCACGCAGTATCTGTTTCTGATGCTTCTACTTGATAGTTGGCAGAAGAAACAATCTTAAACCATTGTTTTTCTCATATTTGTGCTACTTTTTCTACTACTATAAGATTTAAAAAAGCCTTTTATACCACAAATGTAGTAGAAAAATGTCTTAATTGTCTGTGCTTTTGACAGTGATGTTTTCATACAACTGCAGTGTGAGTTGTCAGCCAGTTTTGTATCCAAAACTCAGAGAGAGAGAGACAAAATAGATTCTGGTGCATGAAAAATAATTTTACTTACATCTGTGGTGATTTTTGACAGCTCACGTTGGTATTTAAATCTTAGACACTTCGGTTCAGTTTTTAAAAACCTTAACACAGAGGCAGCCAACATGTAAAATTGTATTTCTTAAGCTTTTAGAGATTGTTTTTCTTTGTCATCCAGCCTGTTTCCAGCTTAATAAAACTGGTGGGAGTGGTGGTGCCTAACATCATGTAATAAGGTAGGAACGTAAAATCACCAATTTCTTTTGAGTCTTTGCCTTAAGAGTCTACATATTGTCAGGTGGCCACTTAGGACATCCCTCTTGGCTTTTGAAGTCACTGATTTGTCCTTAAAAATGGTAAGTAACAGAAAGTATAGTAGACGCAGAGCAGGTTAGAAGCTGAAATATTCATAAATAAGGCAGAGTATTATGCAAGAAGTTTAGACAATTTGCCTTGAGCTGGAGACATATTCTCTGTGGGTGAATGAATTTGTGTGCTGCCAAAGGAAACACTCTCAAAATACTTAATGGATCATTTGCATAAGGTGTGGTTTTGGTGTCCAGTCAGGGTCCCTGGCTTCCTGGGACTAAAAACTGTGAAAGCACTGAGCAAAAAGGTAACAACCCATGGCCCAAAGAGCTCACAATTTAAACCTCTCAACAGGGATGGAGTGCAGTGGCTGTTGTATAACAGGATAGGAAGGTGAAGCAGTGAAGCGAAGTGAAGCAGTGGCTCAGAGAACCATGTATTTTAATAGCTCTGCTCAGAGTGTGCATACTGAAATTGCAAAGGTTTCCTCTCAAGGTGAGGCTCTAAAATGTTCGTTTGAAGTCTGTTTCTCAGGCTTTGTCCCCCTTATGGGTTTTGTGTAGCACTCAGAGGCAGAAGTAAATTAGGGTAGGGGATATAAAAAGGAGATCTGGAGTTCAGTGGTGATTAAAATATTCATTAATGTGTGGGGAAATCCTCTCTGTTTTAAATTTTGAACTGATGCTAAAACAGAAGTCTCTGTATAAACAGGGAGCTAAATGCCTTTCAACAGGTACGACGACGAAAATAAGATTAACTTAATTATGCAAGGAAGTGTACTTTGGATCCTACTATCACAAGATATACTGTATAAATTCATGTCCCAGGGGACAAGAACTTCTGGAGTTCATTATTTGGAAATTACAGAAGAGGAAAAAAGAATAAAGTAGAAAGGCCTGGGAGTATTTTTGGTTTACTGTGGCTGTGACCCCTGTATTTGCCACTGCCAAGAGAAAACCAGTGCACTTTTCATGTACCAAGCGTGGTGTTTTCTGGCATCATAAAAAAAAAAAAAGATCCTGTTAAAGCCACTGATTTGCTTTCATTTAGAGTAATGTTAGCAGTCTCCTTGAGACTCTATATATCACTTTATTGGACTGGATCACAAAAGAACTACTGGGCTGTTTACAGGAAGGACAGTATCTCTGTTAAAGATATGTTCAAATAGCTTTGCTAGGCCTGTTTAGATTAACAAAATTAAAGTGGAGGAACTACAAGAATATTCTTCAATTACATAAGTGAAGAAAATACCAAGAAAAGGCAATAAGTATTTGGGTTGAAATACTGCTAGAGAAATAAATTTGTTTAATAAATTAAACTTGATTTTGGTAAAAAGCTTCTGACTGCCCAAAGAGTTTTACCACGGCTCGTGGGCACACCCCACACTGCTGTGAGTACCCTGCTGTTGCTTTGCAGCATCTTTGGGCACAAAGCATGACCTGTACACGTGTGTGGCATGTAACTCTCCCCAGGAGCAGGCACAGGTGACACATCAAATCTTTCTGCTGGCCTGAACTCACATTTTTCTCCCACCCTTTCATCTGCCTTTGGCAGAGCCAATAGCCCGGGGCAGTGCAGTTTCACAGCAGAATGTAGTTGCATCTGAAAGTTGTGTGCCAAGCCCCATTTGGGTGAAGCAAAAGAATGAAAGAGCAGCTGAAGGTGCCCATAATGACTTGTGTTTTACTCGTCTCTGGAGATTCTATATGAAGAAGCAAAGCACAAAGAGCCTCTTTGTACATATCCAGCTGTTTCTCCCAAATCTACTGCTATATTTAATTGGCAACACCTAGCTGTTCTTTCTTTAGCATCCTTGGTGTTATCTCTATCTTTGATAGGCATTTATACCAATTTGACTCAAATTACATGTATTTAGCAAGTGGCTTGTGTTTTAATGAAATGGGAAGACATAAAAGAACACTGAGACTCCCTTGCTTTGGGTATATTTTTTCAGGAAAGTCCAACAAGTCTGCTTATAATGGATTGACCTTCCTTTGACACCAACAGTGCAGTTTCTTCCCAGCTGAAGCACTCTTCAAAGGAGCTACTACAAGGAGAAATCAGAAGCACTTGACTGGCCTGTGGAACCACATCAGGGACGTCATGAATAATGGGATGAGAAGTGAACTGGCCCAGGTAGGTGTAGGTGTATTTGCCAAGTCAAACATCATTTACCAGCTCCAGGGCCCAGCTCTGAGCCCCACAGTGACATCATGGAACAGAGCTGGGGATGCTTTCAGGCAATTTTATTTTCACCGAACCATTATGCTGGAGGCCCTGCTTCATCACGGGGAACAGAAATACCACAATTACACAATTATCTGGTGATTTAAAAATTAAGCTGTTTAAATGAGAAGGCATTACACCAATGAGATGCATTTAATCACACAGGGAAACAGGTCCCCCTGAGCCTTTAGCCCACGTTAGCACTGCTCACTGTAGCATGGGCTTTGTTTTATGACAGGGTCACATTGCTCTTGCCCTTCCATTCAGAAAATGACTGTGGTTGCCCATGAATTGTTGTAATCAGTACCACTTAGAAATGAGATGATGTGCTTAAATGGCGCAGAAAGAGTGATCATCCACCAAAGCTGAACTTTAGACTTATTTTCCACAAACACCTTTGAATAATCAAGCAGTGACCATGCAGAGCACAGTGTGCTGATGAACTCTGCACAGGCTTGGCTCTTCCCTGTCATACAGGGATAACTTGTATTATTCACACCCAGAGAGGGGAGGAATTTAAATGCTGAACCTGGAACAAAGATGCACTGGCTCAAAATTGGAACCAGGTCTATTCTACTCGATATAAACACCACATTCTGGGTACCTGCACTAGACTAACATCTTACTAGCATTCTTCTTAGTAATATTATATTTATAGAAATGTAATGGTTATTTATTATTAATTATTATCCCAAAATTATATTTATAGAAATGTAATGATTGTTACTATTAATTACTGTCAGATTTTACAGAAATGTAATGGTTTCCGTTTGTTACTATTAATTAGTATTAATTACTAGTGTAAGATTATAGTTGCTAACTTTTATAGAAATTTAATAGTTTTTCTTTGTTATGATTAATTATGATTAATTATATATTCCTTAGAAATGTACTAGGTTTTTTTACTGTTAATTAGTATTAATTACTATTGTAATATCATAGTTGTTATGTTTTATGGAAATGTAATGACTTATTTGTTATTTTTAATCATTAGTGTTAGAATTCTCTCATTGGTAGCAATCTCCTATGATTTTGACGTGTGTTCATATTCGAGGCCTTGGGCAGTGCCCTCCCAGCAGTTTCCTCTGACAAAGCCAGGGATCCCTTCTCAAGGTCACCTCAGCCTTTTCCAGCAGTGAAAGCTGTAAGTTTGGTGTTGGTCTCCTCTCACAGAGGGGATGCTGCACGAGCCAGGCCGAAGGAATGGAATTGGGACTGAGCTGCTCTAGCACCTGCTGGAATTAAGAAGGGCACAGTCCATGGTGCCAGGAAGGAAGAAGAGGAAGGAAGGATTCTTTTCCTGATGTATTAACCATGGCCTTAAAAGATTTCTTGTTCTATTGTCCTCAATTTTACCAAGAAAACAAAAACCACTTTCAGAATGGCCACAAAACTGTAATTTTTATAGCTTGCTACTCATCAGAATTTTCTGGTAGTTGCCTTATGTCTTCTCTTGCACTGATTTGTTTTAATCATTAAATAGAAGTGATATTTTCTTTGGAGCTGGGGATATTTTTCTTCTATCTGTGAGACAGGTTTGTGAAGAGAGTTAATATCTTTTATTAAAGAAACTGATAAAGTTAGAACAAAAAAAAGAATTGACCTTTCAGGCATACAAGCTGGCAGCAGCAATATTTTTATTGCATGTGCTTTTGTGAAGAAGGCCTAAAAGTGAGAGAAAGCCTCTGGAACGTACTATGAACATGGATAAGAAAATAAACTGTGCCTAATTCAAATAACATTTCTCATATCTAGGCTGCCACTCAAGAGTCTCCTTAGACTATGGATCCTTTCACAGGAAAGAAAACTGATTATCACTTCAGAGTAAAAAATATACTGCAAGACATGGTATTAAAGTGGTATTTAGTACAAAATTACCTTTTTTTAATCTACTACTATTTTATCTAAAAATGCCAATTTTACTTCTCTGTAATGCTTTTATGCTCACAAATGTCAACTACAAAACCAGACCAGTCAAGCTCCAGACAAATGCACATCTGTTCTATTTGACTAATCTCCCTCTTCCAGTGCTCTTTCTTTTCCAAAGCCCTGTGGATTTTGGGCTGTTTGATCCATTCATGGAGTGAGAAAATGGAAGCATCAAAGATCTTTGCTCATCTGAGAAGGCAAGAGGAAGAAAAAGAGGAATGGCTGAGCAATAACAGCCATTGAAAATGTGATAAAGCTGTAAATGACTTGAAGGTTTTAAGGCTGCCTTAGTGTAATAAAACTTAGAGATCACTACTTGCTGTGGGTAACACCATCATCTTAGTAATGCATTGCTAGAACTGTCTCATTATCATCATTATTGGTCAATAATGTTAGCAGTCTTACCAACAGGTGTGGATTTGTACCTACCTTAGCACGCAGAGGGTGTTGTGGGAAGGATTGTATTGCTTTTGCAAAGGAGCTCTGGCTCTTTGTTGCCATGGAAGGAAAGAAATGGCTTGAATAAAGAATACAAATGGCAAAAGAAAAATGGATAAAAATCCACATTGTTTATTTATTTACTTTAAAGACAGACTGTTATGAATAAACTAACAGAGCAGAAGAAATAGACAGTTTATAAGACAGCACTTCACATTTCTCTTGTGCTGTGTTTGCTTTCAGTCTCAGCCACCTTCTCTTCCAACCCAGTTCCTTTCCTTATCTGAAATAGTATTGTGCACTACATTCAGCTTTCTTTTTGTCTGAAAATCATTTAAAACTGAACACTAGAGCAGAAGGGTTTTTTCCTGCCCCCTCCCCGCTCACATTTGTTCCAGCCCACATTAGCACAAACCATTAAAACAAAAAATTGCTAAAGAGGCACAGAGCAGACCCACCATGGTATAAGGCTGTGTCTTAGACTCTGTTCAGGGGAGAAGACCTGCGCTAGCCCTCAACTATTTTCTTATTAATACCTTTTTTGTGTTCACCAGTTAATTCCAGGTAATCCCAGGCAGAGCTTTCATTTTGGGGCTTTGCTTTCTCTCTGCATGCAGAGGACATTGGCTCGGTTACATGAAATCACATGGCTAGAGGACAAATTACTGATTGCTTCTATGCACCTCTGCCTTCAGCTACAAGTAATAAAAGCAATTAAAAATTATGAACCCAGAGAATTCCTAGAATAAATCTGACACTTTACAACTACCGCACCCAGCTATCCAAGACACAAGGGTTTTATGATATGGTACTATCAAATATGCTTAGCTTTATGAAATAGTCAAATGCTCTTATTTTTTACTTACATGGAGTTTGCAGTACAAGGAGCTCTTGTACTGCAATACTGAAATATGGGAGCAACCCTCAGGACTTAATCATTCTCCTCCTTTCTCTTTTAAAGTCTTCGTGGAGATAATGTTATTTGTACATTACAAGTTATCCGTCGTAAAGTACTGGCATTAAAACTTTCAGAATGAGGTCTGTGTGCTAGCATTTATAATGACACACCTCAAGAGCAGTCCAGCTTTCCACTGGGCTGCAAGGAGGAGCTTCAGTCCCTCCCTCTGTAAGCACTGATGGATTTACTGCCCTTTCTGGTGTCCCTGCTGGTTTTCAGACACAAGCCTCCTTCGAGAACACAAGTCCCATTACCACACCATACCTAAGGCTTCTTCCAGGAAATCAGCTCCATGGGGAATTTCAGTAAGAGATATTCTAATGCATTTTTGTGTGGCGATTTATTCTCCAAGATGGATCAGATTTCAGATCAATTCAGGGCATGACAAATGCTTTCCGGAGTTTGGATGTGTGGTAACTTGACCTTCAAAAGGTTTCTCTTCCTGCATTAGTAGCATTATTTGTATGCTGCCAGAGCCATGTGTTTTATTTTTCCTGGATGCCTAGATGTACATTACACATTGCCTGTTAGACAGACAAAGAAGAGAAACAAGAAAGCAATGGCCCCACTTAGTGGATGAGGATGCTAAAGTTCATCAAACTCGAAAGAAACATCTTTATTAACCTTGGTAGGATGCAGATCATACCCAGACCAATTAATGGATCATATAAGGTCCCACTGGAATTATTTGCTAAAGATAATCAGATTTCACAAGTCCTAATCTGTTAGTAAAAGCCCTCTTCCAAAACTCGCTTGAACTCTGACCTCTCAGTATGGCTTGCAGTTTTCTGAATTAGAATTTCTGAAATTTCTGAATTTCTGAATTTCCCTCTCAACAAGAGGGGCACACCTGCCCAGGGCCATTCAGAGTTAGAAGAAAACAGTAAAGTGGCATGAAAAGCAGGCAGTGTAACAAGATCTGAATAACCTGTAGAATTCAGGTGCACAGTTATAAAATAATTTGGATATTTTTTTTTGTTTGTTTTTTATTGTTATAGAGTAAAGGATTTTGTCACTCCAGGCATGGTAATCAGAAATTTTTAAGCTTTTTTAAATCCTGCTCCCTTCTGCTAAATAGCATGAGAGCAATAACAATGTACAACCGCTGCTAGGATATGGCCACAGATCGGCAGGGAAAGAAAAGAAGGAAAAAAAAGTAAATCATTCTATACTGAAATGATTCAATAACACTGAAAAGGTATGTGGCACATGCTTATTTTTGTCTTAGCAAGACACTATAGATGAAAATGATAGCCATTTTAACGGCAATAATGCTGAGAACGGGAGTAACACCCACAGAGATAAGTGGCTGCAGCAATCTCCCCCAATTACAGGCCAGCTGTTCTGTTCAGCACAGCTCCACAGAAGATTAAAACCGTAGGCTGGAAGGTAGAAGCAAGAAACCAGACTTTAAATCTCAAAAGTGCATCACTGACCAGTCACACCAGCCTGAGCTTTGAAACGCTACTTGAAACATCCGAGTCTCCTACAGTACAGATGGTTTGAGGATTTAAGGCTTTGTTTCAAAGCAGCATGTATGAGCCCCTTTTGGGGGGACTGACAGTTTATCTTTGTTTAGAAATATAAGCAAATCACAAAAAACAGGAGAGAAGTTCAAACCGAACACAGCCATAGAACAATTGCGGGGCAGAAAAGCTTTTTTCTTAACACCATGTAATTTGCTGACCAAGATCCCACCACCCACAGAAGCTGTGCTTTTTAGAATTCCCATCAGGACAGAGGTGCTTACAGAGCTGGTTGTTAATCTGAAGGACCCTGGGTAGCTCCAGACATGCTGTTGTTCCATTTATGGCATGTTACAGTTGGTTATGGCACTGAATAGTTCCAATCTGAAACCACAAGCACAGCTCATCTGGTCAGTCAGAGAATTCACATCTCCTAAATGACCAGAGAAAGGGACATCCTCCTGGACCTGAGTATTAGTGATTTCAATACTGAATAACAGGGGCAGCATGTAAAGAATTCCCTTGGCTGAGTTAAAGCTGGGGGGTTTGCTTGAACACCTTCCCCCAGCTCCCCACATGTGCTTCCCCTGCAACCCCAGCAGGGACATGGTGTGGGAAGGAGGGTAGGAATATCTTTCAAAGGAAACCCATTGGCAAGATGAGGAACTGGATAATCACAGGCCTCGTTCTCACTGTAAATCAATCCCACATTCACAGCCTCTCCTGGGAACAGCAGTGAAAATGACTTTAAGACAAATCAAGTGGCACATGATGCCTTTCTATTAATTTCAGTTTAAACAGCTGTGTTACATTTTAGCAATAACTCCAGTTTCTAAGATAGTAATATCACTCACTAGCACTTGTCTGGTATGTGTTTGTACACTCCAAGAATTTAATTTAACTTCCATCCTTGCTGTAAAGAAGGTGTTTTAGTTAGATGGAATTTTAGCTAGACTTCATATAATCACCATATTTATAACATACACTATTTTTCTACAAAAAAATTTTTTTTTTTTTTTTGTGACCACAAAATCCATCTTTTCTCCCATCCTCTAAGACCCACTCAAGTCCCTGAGGAAAAAATATTTGTGTAGTATTATAGATCTCTGAAGGCAGCAGTAAATTCCCAGCCACAGGGCACTTTCCTACCATCAGCTGTTGATGCTGACCAGCTCACAGTGTTTGTCACAAAGCAACTACTGTGCACTTCCAGGAATTTCTCAAGCTTGGGAAGTTCAGCAGAATCTGTATTTCCAAAATGCAAAATTTTGTACTTCTTGAGAATCTCAAAAGCAACTGTGACAATGCAAACCAGTCAAGTAAGTTAGCCATGAATTTTTTTCCTTATTATGTGGATGGCCATGAGTATTCCAGCCACAGCAAATGCACCAGGTTTGTCTTCAGCAGTTTCCACAGGGATGAACAATGTTGTGTAAACAAGTCCTCAAAATGTTGGAGGATAGAGTGCCCTGGACACAATACCCCACAAACTGGAGACATTCACATCAAGTTCACAGCTCATGGTTCCCTGCTAGTGAATCAGCAAAGGCAAAGCCAGGTAAATAAATAAACTGAAGGCAAAGTGCTCTTCCAACTCCCTTTCAAGACAATTTCACCTGGCTACAGCTCTCTCTCCATGCTAGACTTCCACCACAGATCAGTGCTTTGTCATTTTGTCACCATTTGAAGCATTGTCATTTTAAATTATATGATAGTCACAACGAAAGCACCTGATGTGTCCAAATGATGAACCACCACCTCCTGCCAAAAACAATGAAGTGGCAACACTTATTTTCTGCTGGGTAAACCTCTTCATTTCTGTATTACAGAAGCCTTCTTTCAAAGCTGAAAAATGGCATGTTAGCAGCCCAAGAACATTTGCAATCTTGAAATCCTCCCCTTTCTGTGCTCTGCTGTGCCCAGCCAGGTCTAAAAAATCTGATGGGAGTGGAACTGCTGAAACTTTTAATGTCTATATTTTTTGCAGCATTGCTTCCAAGTCATTCATGGCTGTTTAGCACATACCTCACAGAACTGAGCAGGGCACCATCTGCAAACATGGTACAGACTGCAAACCAACAGGTGTTTGTCTCATCAACCCAGTGACCATTTGAGAGATGTCTGGAACGAGAGCAGCCCATCATCTGTGGGAAAAAATAACACCACCCTGCAAGCAGGCTTGGTCCCTCTGGCAGGCACTCTTTAAGGTGAGGAATGAGGAACATGTGCTCCAAGTGTAGGCAAAAGGCACGATTTTATCCCAGAGCATAAGATCTTAAAAGCATACTCTTCAGTCTGACTGAAGCAAACACACAAAACCACTGAAATATTCAAGTGCTCATTAGCATAAATGCAAACTGGAGCGAAACACTTCAAAAGCAGGTAGTGCCAGGGGATTTTACAGACATTACTACAAGATTTTGTTTCATCGAAGTTTTCCTTTTATCATTATTATCTGAACATGCAACATGCCTTATTTCTCTTTTTCCTTAAAAAATGGTGGTAAAATGCTTTTGCTGAACATGCACTTATAAATCCCTCTACACCAGACAACCAGAGCTTTGTTACAGGTACTGCAGGAGGTTATTTATGCCAAATTCCTCTGCAGCTTGTGTGGCTGCACGTGAATGTGGTGGAAGCAGTCACTGAGAAGGCAGGATGCCCTGATCCTGTGCCAGGATCCATACTGAACACAGGATGCCTGGAAAATACAAACTGCCTCTGTGACTTGTTACTCTTGGGCCACACTGGCTCCTGGCCCATCGTTACAGGTCAGAGATGTGTCTTCCCTGGGGACCATGACCATGAGCTCCCTTCTGTCCTAGTGATGCCTTAGGTTTTAACTTTTATATTTTTCAAATCCTGTGCTGCTAGTGTAACTCTGAAGTTTCCTGTAGCTCATTAAGTGCTGTTCTCTCATGCTCACACAGACATAACAAAGCCTCTCCAGCTCACTCTCCAAGGACACCCAGACCCTCCTAGGCCCAAGAACTGCAAACCTTCATCTTGGGGAGAGGGGGGGAAGGCTTGGGGAAATTACATCATTAGCTAAAG
>VZTN01035284.1:43790-118663 GCA_013400515.1 Erpornis zantholeuca | reverse complement strand
TATCTTTTTTTTTTTTTTTTTACATGTGGCAGCTAAATAAAAGATCAGAGCTGCACAGTGAGAGGTAGAAAAGATCTCGCTCAAAAAATGTGGAAGAACTTTAGCTTTTAGGTACAAAACCCTTGAAGTATTAGAAAAAGTGGGAAAAAAGCCCCAAGCAAACAATTGAACAGGTAAATTAGTTAATTACTAACCAAATTAGGGGTACACCCCCAGATAGCACATTAGGAATGCCTGAGAGAGGTCTATTGGAAACAATATTTTGGAAAAAGGAAGATGTTCTGGAAGTGTACAAGACAAGACCCAAGGCTGAGAACTGACAGCTAATTAGTTATAAACTTGTAAATGGATATGACAGCAAAGAATGTTATTGTGATTTTACACCCTATTAATAAAGATTTTATTCTGTGGACAACACAGTTAATTAAATGTCTTCCATTGACAACTTCCATCAACCCCAAATTTACCATATTGCACCTGATGCAACCCAGACAGATACAGACAAACTGAAGGAAAAATGGGCAGAGAAAAAAAAAAAAGCATTGCCAACTCCATGAGAAAAAACATTTCAAAAACTTTAATTAGGGGGTTGAACAAAATGTGCCTTCAGCTTCAACCATTCTGTTATTCTGCAATTCTCAATTGTTCAGGCAGTTCAAGAGACACAAATAACAGACAGCAAAAGCACAGCACAGACAGAAGGTAAATTTCACACACTAAAACTGTACTTTGGGATAGTGAAACAGCCTGAAAAGACAGAGATAGCATTTGTGTGAGTGAATGCAACACTGAGACAGGGTGCTGTGTCAGCCAGGGTAGCCCTGCACCACACTGAGACTTATGTGAGGTTTGTTTGGCTGAAAAGTGTCAAAAGTCAACTTAAAAATCTGTTCTTCCTGTTGGAATACCTCAGGGAAAATTCAGAAACCTTTCTGTGACTCACTCTCAATTAGCAGAGGGTCAAAACTCTTTTGCCAGGATCAAGGGGCAGGAAATACACATTTTCTTCACGTCTAAGCTCAATTCATAACCAACTCCAATAACCACAGTGGTCTGATCCCCATGCAAACTACTTTAAATCAGAAACATCTATTTCAAGAACTGACACGAGTACACAGCTGGGAATTGCACAGAATTTTCATGGCAAGCTTAATAATTACTTTGCCTTCTTTCCATATCCTGCCCTTGTTTCTCCACATCAGGCAGGGAAAGAAAATAATCTGATCAGGCACCATTGCATGCACTAAAGGAAATAATAATCATTCCTGCACAGAATCCCAGTTTGTTGCTAATCCACCTAGGGAGAGAATATCCCCATTTTTTTGCATTATGAGGAAAAGACAGGTAAAGAAGAAAATAACTTACTAGCTATTTAGGTATTTGTCATAGTTGTAAAATATTTGTCCTTCAGGGAATATTCCTGATTGGCTTGTCTTGACAATAGTCTGGAACATGAGGGGACTTAGCTGCTCTGCAGTTTTTACACATTTCTTCCCCAATTTTGCATTTAATTTCAGCCCTAATACCTTCCTTGTAAAATCACAAAAACCAATCATGTTTTAAAAAGAAAATGTAATAATATGCTATGTATACTTAAATATATTTATGTATGAGCAAATATATATAACTCTATGTGTGCACATACATACAAAATAATTAACTTAGCAGTCAAACAAGTCCTCAACATCTTTACACTGGCTGAAGGAAAGAAATTATAAAAGCCAGTGACAACTGCAACTTCAAATGTAGCATTTGCTGTTGGAACTTCCTTGGGAAAGTAGTGGAAGTTTTCATGAATTACCTTGGAGGACACACAACCACTTTAGCTCGTTAACAACAGGGTCATCTGTAGAAAGGTTTTGGGCATCACAGGTAGCAGTAGTGCAAACATCTGCATTCCTTCAACAAGCCCTTGTTTAATGAATATTAACCCATTTCAAACAGATCTGTTTAGATTTTGCTGTTCTTTGAGGAAATTTTCATGATCCACTGAGACATAAGAAATCCATATGTAAAACTGAGGTGATATCAGCTGACAATCTTATTTATAATGAAGGTTGCAGTATCATGTCAATATTAAGAAACTAATTTCTCACTCTATTTCCCCCCTGCAATTTTTTGAGATTTAACTGATCATTCCTGAGCTTTAATTTTGAGCTCCGCTGAACTGTTGTTGATGTTCCATTTAAAAAAGGCAAAAAAAGAAAGAAGGACATGTGTGAACTGGAGTCTTTCTCCTGCAGCCAAATGGTGCAACTTATTCAGACTTCCAACCTTCCAAGCAGCCCTCAAATGGTGACTTACAGTCTTTCTTGGGTAAGGCAAAGAGATCAAAACTAACCCTGATTTTTTCTTGACTAAAAAGACACCATCATGAATGGAAAGACCAAATCTCTGTCCATGTGTATAAGTATTTGTTTGCACTTATATTTTACATATACTTTGTATATATGCAAGATATCCTTCAAACCTTCACCTTCTCATATTCTTGAGAGAATATGATTAGGAAGTTAGAATTTGGATGAGAAATAACATTAGTTTTACCTGCTATATCTGCTTTGCAGTCTTATAAAGATGCATACTTTTCTGTCTACTTTTCTTAAAAGGTGGGCTAAGGCATGCTTAAGGTTTTTAATAGAATCTTCAAAGCAGGTAGCTACAAAAATCCCAGCCACATCACAAATCACTGTGGATTACTGGTTATCATATCTTAGTAAAATTGAGTTTAAATATAAACTGCAAACTGAGTTATTTGTGAGCAGGATAACATTAGAATCAACTCATACCAAATTACTAATTTAAAAAGCACCATTGGAAAGGGCTAAGGTTATGGTTAGATGAGATAAAGTTGTTCTGCAATGGCAATCAACCTGGTTTTGTTGTAGACTGCAAATTTTGATACACCTATATTGATGCTCTTTGGCTTTATTGTAAGACTGTTTGAATCTTGCCTTACAAAGATACTTATGAAGCATTTCTATGATTATCAGAATAATTTTAAAGCTGTATTTTTATGTACTTGTAGCAGAGCCTTACTAATTCCATTAACTGTATCCTGTTTCTGCAGTGCCAGCGATTTGAGCTCTGCATTAATGAAATGAGTCAGCTTATTCAGCTCTGAAGCCTTTTTCATTGCACAAGATCAACAGAGGTTTTCTACAAGAATTAAACAGCTGAAGAAGGAAGGGAATTCTACATTTCCCTGCTTTACAATGTAGAGGTTTGGATACCATGAAGCCTTTCCAAAGCTCCAGACAATGTTTCAAAGCAGGAAGACCCAAATATTAATACATGGAATCCATCAAGCACTGTTTAAAACAATGTGGATTTTTAGGCCAACACCACAGAATTAAACAGAGGCAGTGTGACAGTATAGGGTACATTAGAATAATAGAAATAGAATGACTTGCAGAAGTGTGGGGAATATTTAACTAAGATGTAGAAAAGATTATGTTGGAGCTGCATGTATATTAGTTTCCCTATGTAATTTCCAATGTATAGTTGTGTTCCTTTCCCCACAAAGTTATATATTGTTTTTCAAGGTTGGGTATTTTTACTCCTTAAAATGCAATCCAAATGCCCACATTGCTTATAGTTAATGGATTCTGGAAGACTAGCAATATTTTAAGTTAACATGACACGTTCCCCTTGCTCTCAGCCAAAGGCCTATCACCTTTTCCATCCCTTCAACATTACAATTTAATTACTGTGGAAACTACATATGCAAGCTGCATTTATTAATAAATACAAATCAAAATGTCTAATGTAAATTATTGATAGGCTACATTATCTCAGCTTTTCTGTGGAAGTCCTCATAAAAATAACTTTAGTTTTGACAGTCTGACTTCCAGGATTTTGTATTATAGCTCTCAGTAGGATGCAATTGTTCGTAGATATGTAAACCTTTAAACAAATTCTCTTTAGGCAAATGTAATGTCTCTGACACCAATCCATGCATGTTCATATTTTGAAGGTTATATTTTTAATTGCAATGGTTTTATCCATTTGCTTGCATTGAAAAGGTTTAGAGATTTAGAGATATTCTGGAAGGAAATTATAGATAGATAGACAGACATAGAGATAATTTAAAATTATATCCATAATATATAATTTATATATCATGTAAATTCTTTGTTATTCATGATCCCAGCTGGCAATATCCCTAAATTCATATACACCCCAGAACAATGCTGTGTGCATGTGAGCTTCCAGATCCTATTCACACTCCTGCCACTTCCCTGTACAGTTTCATACCCCTAAAGACACCAGACCCACTGCCTGAAAATAAAGGATTAGATGCACAACGTAAACAAGAGCCAGAGATTTTTTACCTTTTAAAACAACCTTTTCAAGTAATTATAGCATCTCCCTGAACAGTCCCCATGCAGGATTAAGCCAGCTAACCATATCTGTCAAAGGTATTTATGTGTCACCAGCAGTGCCCTGTCACTACAGAGAAACGATTACTGGGAAGAATCTAAATCACTGTTAGAGCAACCTCAAAGTACAATGTTGTAATTACAATTTGAATTTCAAATGGAGAATACAGGGAGCGATACATCCTCTTTGGGACAACTTCTGCTACCCTTGCTGCCTTCAATTTTTGTGAGTTTTTTTATTAGAAAATAGTATTTTCCATTATTTTTATAACACATTGACACACTGCAAATGCATTTCTACAGGCAGAATACACAATGCTATGAATACATTTACATTTACTCTGAATATTTAAAGAGGAAAGGCCTGGATATAATCACATAAGAGTTATTTCTAAGCTGTTATATTTTTGCATTTTATCTGTGCATTCCACTGGAGCTGAAAATCAGTGGGGAAATAAATCACCAGCACTTCCTGACTACACCTTCAGGCTCTGTCAATTTGCTTGAAATATATCAGATGATGCTGACTGGTAAGAAATAATACACCTGCTCTAACAAAAGATCTAATCCTCCTGTCAGAGGCTAAAGCACCTCGGTGGTGCTAGGAGCTTCACGGGGAAGGGCAGGGAGCAGAGCTGCTCCCTCTCCCCTGACAACGCTGGGAGCAGGGAGGCCAGAGCTCTGTCCTTCCCCGCGTGTCCCCTCCCTCCATTTGAGCCAAGATTAGTTTTGTCTGCACTTTTCCTAGAAGCCCAACATACAAATGTCATTCCTCACCCACTGGAGGATACTCAGAACTGGGGATCTTCACCTTGATACAACAGAACAAACGTTAAGGACATCAGTTGTTGCCGTCTCCTGAAAATATCTGAACTCCGTGTTGCACAACTGCAGTGCCATTGACTCAAATGAGAGATTAACAGCTGCCATTAATTGGAGCACAAATAACAAGGGTTTGATGAAGTGCAGAGAAATGCCTTCCTTGTGCCCTACCCTCCAGACTGCAGTGTTTAATGGGCTGAAGGTGGAATTCATCCTTCTCTACCTGCATATGTAAGAAGTCCTGTGGAATTGTTCTTTACACCAGTGCAGGCTGATGATGGATGGGCTATTTATCCTCCAGCAACCTAACAACTAGAGGATGTATTTCTAGTTTCTAAAGAACAAAACAAAGGGTTTGAGGGCCTCCCTGTTCTACCATCAACCCTCGATTTTGGTGGGTTAGTTAAATTAAAGAGTTTTGTATTTAGGATCTTTGCCAAGATAATTTTTTACCCTAGCTCTTAAGACTTAAACCTTAGCCAAGGTGATTTTTAGCCCTCAAAAGATTGGTGGTGGTTCCTCTCAAATTGGAATTTGTTTGAAGCAAAAAGTATTTGTGGCCAGGAATAGTTAATGCCCAGGTATAACAAAGAATGCTTCCATAAAGATTAAAGTGTTTTTTCAAGACACTTGATAATCTGCTGTTTTCCAGCAGTTACACAGAAGTATCAAATGCAGTGGCTACTGTGATGACCAAAACATTCCTCTGGAATCTCGCTTTTGAGCAGGAATATTTATACGGGAAAGTGAATAGTAATCCTCATGACAGGTTTATTATCCACATTTCAAATTTCTCATAGTAACATACCAGCCTTCCTAATTAACAAACAAGCAATTCAGTTTCTCCAGTTAAAAACACAGATGTTACCAAGATCTGTTGAGAGATTTCCAGGCATGCCTTATTCTGCCTGTTCTGCCAAGTTCTTTCCCTAACTTTAAAGGCTTTCAGCTCTTCTCATTGTTCAGTGGTTTGGTGTTGGTTTTGCTGCTGGTTTTGTTTATTCATTTGGGGGTTTTGTGATTTTCTGTTTGTTCCTACACACTATCAGTTGCCTGTGCTCTGTCTATAATTACATTTCTTTCCCTCACCTGAGAAATTCGATAAAATCTGTATTTTTCTCTCCCTGTAAATAAACAGATATTCTCTATTTCTCGTATGTCTGGTTTCTCATTAATCAAACTCAGGGGATGCTCCATGATGCTATCCTCCCATCCTTTTCCCTTACCACACCCGTGCAGTTAGTACTGAAGGACGTGCCAGCAATCTCCAGAATTCATTAACCAGCTTTAGTACCTTTTAATTATAATTATAGAGTAACTAACAATACTGCTAATGCTTTTTATTATTCCAGCTATCTCCTTCAAATCAAGTTCCGCATGCAAATGTGGTGAAGAAAACACAACAGCTCCATTGTCATTAACACCCAGTGCAGCACACACGTTCCTGCACTGTCAGTAACCCAGCCAGGGCTTCAACAGGGAGCCAGTAATTGTGTGATGTATAGATGTTAAATCCTCTGCCTGTTTGACCTTTTACAACTGTTCTGTAGTCAAACCACACCTGCAGCAGCTCTGAAGCATTTGATACAGGCTGTTCATACTTTGCATAGCCAAAATCCGTGTCTGTGAAGTCCAGAACATGCAACACACAGAGCAGCATGTGTGTGCTTGACTTCAGAGCTGTCTGACACTCACTGCACATCTGGTTTCCTTCCAGCATGCCCCTGTTACACCTGCAGTTTACACTGTTCCAGATACACACAGTAACAGATTATAGCTTATTTCAATGTACTTTGGACCAGAAAACATGGATACAACAGGAAAGAGTGGCCTATGGTAGGGACTTTGAAGTTTTATGATAAGGAGACAAATGCTGCATTGCTGAGAGGCTAATGGGGTAACCACTCAAGGCTCACACACTCTTAAATCCACACTTGTGGTAGATAATGAATTAGTAATACAGCCCAGAACTTCAATCAGGGATTACTTTTGATTGTTAACTAATCAATACTTGCAGCACTTATACTCAGCATCCTCCAGAACTGGAATATTTCTGTTAGAAAGCAGTAATGGAAAAACAGTGGAAAAAACTATAACATCAAGTGTTTATGGCTGATCTCCAAAAGCTTAGCTACAACACGATCTCTTTTAGAACACCCTTGAACTGGAGATAGATTTTTAGCCTTTCTCACGAGGAAATTGCACATTCCTGAACATCTTGCCTTAACCCTTTAATTGTTAAAGATGCAAGTAGGGAAGTCAAAAGAGGAATGTTGCAACAAAAACTCAGCATACGAGTAATGAACATGAACGTTCATTAGAGAAGAAACACAAGCTAGAGAACATGAAAGAAGGAAAAAAGCCTACACAACTTGTGAGGTTGGCTTGTCCCTTTCCTTAAATTAAGAAGGGTGAAAGACATGTCACTTAATTGGGAAACTGTGTGACACATGACATCCCCCCTGCACATACTGGCATGAATGGGAGCAAGATAGTCTGGGCTCACTGGATGGAGAATGGACAAGGCAGAACATGTAACTCACTAATACACAGTGACCCATGAGCAAAGCATGGTATAAGAACTGCATTATTTTCATTTTAGCTGCATTGACAGTGGTCCCTTCATGTGGATTTGGAATGACAACAGGGAAGCACTTGCCAGGCAGAAATAACTCTTTTGAAATTAAAGCAGCAATAAACTTTGATATTTGTCACAAAGAAGATTGCAACCACAAAAGATGGATCAATGTTCTAAGTCTGCCAAGATACCAGCTGGACACAATTTCTGCTTTTATTATAAACCTATTTAATATGCAACACACCCTATTTACCACCATACAATTCAAGAGCAACCTGGCCCAGAAAAACTTAGTTCATTAAACCACAAGAGGCTCTGAAGTATGTTTTCTCACATGGAATAGTATTTCTCAATTCCAAATTTGATTCTATTCTAAATGATTCAGTAGCACATTACTTCACCTAAGGCACCAAAGTGTCTCTCCCATTCTTACACAGAAACTCTTTAAACACCAAACTTCTCAGCAATATATTGAATACATATTATAGGCAAAGTTTTGTGAGAACTTAAAGTAGCTTAAGAAACTAAACCAAGGAAAAAACACACCCAAGAAAAATCTGCTTTTACATTTGCTTTTAAAGATCCCTTAACAGTTATTTTTTACATCTATTATATTTATGGCACTTGAAGTTAAATGTTCCAAAAAATAAATTTTTACTTTTCCCTGAAGGTGATTACTTTTGGTCCTGACAGTTGCTGCGATAAGAATTAGTTTAAAAACATCATAAAGATACTAAATTTCTTATTTAAATATCCATTATAACATAAAAAAAACATATGGATCCCCCACTAGATTCCAGAAATTTGTACAAGAAGTGCTACAGGAAAGTTTAAATCACTTAAATACACACCCATGAAATCTCTCAAGGAAGTGTTTTTGAATCCTCAAGAAGATACAAGACTGTCCAGATGGGTGCAGTTGATGCTGGGGTCTGGCTATTGTGACCTTAACTCACTCATTTCTGAACAGCCCCCATGGTTCTCACATTTCCTGTTATTCACTCATTCCACCAATACCCTATTAAAGTGGAATCATTTTCCGTGACTATCATTTTAGATGAAAAAATTGTTTTCTTCACTTGAAAGGTAATATTTGTTAATGTTTGCATTATTTAGCAGGCATTTCCCTTCAAGCATTTTTTCCTGATATTCCAATTTAATGACTTACAACCTTTAATATACTTACTGTAGAATGTGCATAATTCCCATAGTACAACAACCATCTGTTGAAGGAGTAGAAACCAAAACCACCACCACCCAAACTAACTGAACCATACCCCTAACAAAAGCCCTCTTGAAAGCCCTTTTGCAGTAGTCTGAATTTTTATATTGCATGCAGTAAAATTTCTTAGAGATTAAGGAATGTCAACAAAGCAGGACAATCTTTGAACAAAAGGGGAAATAGTCCCTTAAAACTTAAAAGTAGTCAATTTTAATGCTTCAGGCTTCAAATAAGTTGTTTGTCATCCCTGACTTCTACAACCCTCGGTCTTCCACATTCCAAAATGCTTTATTTACACTGTGTGGTTCATCATTCCTGCATCCAAATCTCTGACTTCATTCCCAGCAGTCAGACACAACACTGCAATGCCCCCATCCTGCCCCACAAGTCACCACAGGTTTGATTGAGTTTAATTATTGCCTAAATGGTTTATCAAGTGTTGTTTTTCAAGTGACCTTGCTGCTGCTGGGGAGCACAAGCCTTGGGCAGACACTGAGAAACACACCACATTACCAAACCCAGACCCTCGAGCACTTGAGCAGCGTGCACTGACAACTTCAGATGATATTAAATCTACCTTGTTTGGTTCTAAACCTCCCTCACAGCCAAGCCCTTCCCTGACTGACACCTTTCCAAGAGTAGCAGCTTGACAGCAAGGATTCTGGCTGTGCTGGAGGGCTGAGGGTTGTACTTGATTCCACTGCCATGAATTTGGGAGGTGTATGTGGAATACACTTTATCACTAAGAAGGTAACCATTTCCAGAAACCAGGACTTCAGTCCTTTCCACGCGATGCCAGAAGTTTGGTTTAGCAAGTCTATCTCTATCCTACACCATTTTTAAAAGGAATGGTCCTGTGCCAGCCCATTACCTTTCATAGCTGAAGGGCCTTGAGCTGAATCAATATCATTTATTCAGATCAGTATCATTTATTCATTACTCAGGAATATGTGATTTTATGAGCTGGCAATCAAAAGGAACCCAGGGAGGCAATGCATATTCAAGAGCATTGTTCCTTGTCTCTGTCACGTGGGAGAAATCCCACCCAGCCTACTCGAGGTCATGTCTCAGTGTTTGTGAGCAGGTGGATAGAAGAGTGTGAATGCGTAGCCTCAACTTGCTTAGAAAGTTAGATTGAAAACATCTTCCATCCAGTCTCTAGGAGAATTTTGTTTCATTAGTCACAGCCTAGAACAACATGCCACTCTCACCTCTCCCAAATCCTACTGTCTTACAACTTTTCCCTTACAGTTTTCTCCCTCTCCAGCGACAGGGATGACTCTGGTGAGGGTGAATCTATCTATATGCATATTGCAACAGCAAAAAATGAGGAGATCTGGTGTAATGTACATCACGTCCCTTAAGTTTACTAGCCAAGGTTCTTAAACACCCCTGCAGATTTGACTAGTTTCATTGCATTTCTGGACAGAACGGTGTTGTCACAGTAGTGACAGTTAGGGAATATGCCTGTGTCCAAGTTTAAGTTTCATCTGGTGTTTACAGAACCAGATTTCCAGCTAGTGTAAATATAGCTGTCACTGCGCTTTACATCATGGCATAACAGGCAACTAAAATGTCAAAAAAAGCTACATCCCAAAAACACAACAGACAAATCAAAGGACCATCAATACAGCTCCTTGCAAGTGGATTTTTTTCCAGGTGGGATCTTTGTAAGAACTTTGTTTTTACAGTAAACCACTCAGGGACATCAATGCAAATCCAACAGCTGTGTAGGACAGCAGGGTTTCTTTCCTGAGGGAAAGCAAGCCTGGTTAGAAAGGAACTTTGTTGCAATCACAGGAAACTCGTGCTCTATGAAGAGTGAACTGCCTTCAGCAGAAAGAAGTAGGCCTTTACAGGCTCTTCTCTCACTATCAGCTAGTGTCAAATCTTGGACCAAGCAGCTAGAAAATGATGTGCAAGGATTGTCCCTAGAAACCTGCTTTCTAAATTGGTATTTTAAAGTGTTTTTTTGATTGTGTGCATCTTTGCAGAACCTTACTGTCAGCCCTGAGTGCACCTTTGCTCACAAACAATAGCTCAGCAGATGCACCTGTGAGGGCTGAAACATTAACTCTCTCGTGAGGCAAAACTTCTCATTGCTGTTGTCCTGCACCTCCCAGAGCACCCAGAGCTAACAATGCACATCCAACACCATCCCAACACTCAGAGTTTCACAGCAGATGCAGGTTATGATCTGGAAATATGAACAGCAATTGTGTTTCCAAGCAAAAAGCCAGGCAGGGTGTGATAGCACAGCCTTGGGCATTTAAAAAGTCTCTCTGAAGACTCTACCCCTCCCTAGGAATAACAGTGTGTGCCCCACTCATTCAGAAATAAGGGAGTTGTAGCCTCCTGACATTTCACACTCACATGGCTCTCAGAAGAGCAAGCTCAGTGACTTTCCTGCTGAATCTGATTCATTTAAGTAGGTGGTGAATTGAACTTGCACTAGGCTTAAAACAGTTTCAGAAGAAAAAACATTGTGTAAGGTACCAGGTCTTGACTTTCCCATACACACAGAAATTATCATGAAGTACTAAGCCATTAAACCTTCCATAGTAACACATTACTTAACCACACTTCATTTGAATCCACTACAAAACTCCAGACATTTGTATTTCACTCAAGACAGACAGCTGTGTTATAGCACTTGCTGAAGTGCCACCAACTAAGTGTTACCAAGTAAGCCTGCTAAACTCCAACCAGAGATTTAAAATCTAAGCACTCTAGGAGAGGCAATACACATTTGTCTTGCTTAGTGCTTCAGAAAATCAGTTTATATTAAGTCACTCCATTGCTCTGTTCCTAAAACTAGAGGCACTGACCTCACAGGTGGGGCTCCCGATCCAGGCAAGCAGAGCCAGGATGATGACAGCAACGAAACCCATCCAGTGATCTTCAGCCAAGCGCAAGGGACAGGAAACAGATATACTTAAACCAATTCCACCCAAAGCTGGACCTTCAGGCTGGAGCTTAAAGAAGGGGCTGATGGGCTGCAGCTCTAGGTGGAAGGCCAGGTGAAGCTGGTCCTGCCCTGAGGGCTGGCAGCCAATCACCCAGATCTGTCTGAAAAAATCCCAACAGTCTTCTGACCTTGATGATCCTTTCCCCATTAAGTATCTGTTGTTGGCCAGCAACAGAGGCCTTTGCAAGGCAGGACAGGCTATTTGTCATTCATAGCATGTGGCTCTTCTCAAGGGAAGTGATTTTCTTTTTGTAGCCCTGGGCATTGTTTGCCTTCTCCCTGTCTCCATTCAGGTGGAGAAGGAAAGGCACACCTGCACAGGTGGGATTGCTGCCCCACATTTATGACTTCAGCTTTTTTGGTAGTGTCCTTGAAAGCAAAACTTGACCAAAAATATTAGAGCTAATGTCTTTCAACTCTCAGATTCAACAGAATCCAGAGTGAGACCTGGTGGTGAGACTCTCCAGAAAGCCATTGGTATATCTGGGCAAACTGATGTTCCACAACAGCTTCAAAGTTCACTTACTGAAGCTCAATTGCTTCTCTTCTGTAGCATCCAGTAAGAAGTGCAGTAGAAGATTCAGCTCTTGAAACCAGAAGGATAAAATGCAATTATATTGCATGTAATCAAACGAATAACTTGGATATTTTGACTGACACAGATTGTGTTTCTGCCACACAGCTGGGAATTATTAATAAAGGTTTTCATTTACACATGTTCACTCTCCTGCAGAAAAGCAAAATTACCATGCAAATAATTAAGCTGTTATATTCCTTCTACTCCACCTCAAGTCAGTTTAAACAGGAAAAAATGATTTTTTTTCCTTTTTCATAAAAAAAAAAGAAATAGAGAAAGCAACTTTATACCTTGTCAAAAGAAAAGATTTTTACAAGGGTTGCTTTCCAGCATTCATTTTAAAAGTCTCATTTTAAGCAGACAGTATTTCAGAAGAGAGAAGATGTATCATCATTTCCTTTTGTTGTTATACATGAATATATTCTCCAGCCTGTCAAACATCTAAACGGTAAGCTGAGATTCCCAAAACCCTACAAGGCTTACTTATTCAAAAAATTCTTACACATTTTTTCTTTTTCTCTAGATATGAGGATGGTGAAAACAGACATCAGAGAAAAGGAATCAGCCAGTTTTTCAAATTAAATAGTTACAAACCATGTGAGCAAAGGGAAAATAGTATCAAATTTCACTATGGCAATGTTGAGATTCCCATATCCTTTAAACTTGACAAAATTGGAGACATCTTCCAGGCCACACACCCTAGCCTGCCACATTTGAAGAATGGAAAATGACTCTAGGAAAAATAGCCAAATAACAATAGTGTTTAAATTTGGGACGTGTGTTTTTCAGCATGTATTTAGTTCCAGAATTGCTTAATTCAAGTATTCACCTTTAATAACATGTCTGCCCTTGCTCCAGTGATCTGCAGATCATGTTCTCTACTTAACAGGGAAGCCCAGCACAAATGGAATGGAGGTGCTCTGCTCATCTAAGGAAGGGCTTCCCTTGGGTACCTGCATGACAGTGTGAGAAAAACCATTAAAATAAACCATCATTTAAAACAGATACAATCCTTGCCAAGCATGTAACTACAAAACTGACTTCAAATCCCTTAAAATGATGTAGAGGATGCAATCCCATTATTTTATTGAGTAATTTCATCTCCCATGAAGAAAACACCAAGGGTTTTTCAGAAGGGATCCTCTACTCCAGAAACCTACACCTTCTAAGGGGTTTTAGATGCTGCATATACTGTAAGCACTGCAAACATTCCTAAAAGCTGTGTGTGTTGTAGATCAAGCTACAGCAATGACTACTATGCCACTGCTTTATTAAGCACCCCACATATATTAATTAATTTTTTTTTAAGAAATTGAAATAAGAGCTGCCAAATCAAATGCTGGTATAGCCATGTGTTTGTCTGTCCATCCTTTGCACTTGTGTATATAGAAAATATGTCTGGAAATATGGTCTGTGTTGTTTTTGAATAGCACAGCACTGCACACTGGGTACTTCAAAAGCAACATTTACGTCATAGAATCATAGAACCACAGATTTGGGTTAGAAGGGACCTTAAAGCTTATCTCATTCCCACCCCCTGCCATGGGCAGGGACATCTTTCACTATCCCAGGCTGGTCCAAGCCACTTCCCATTCAACCTGGCCTTGGACACTTCCAGGGCTGGGGCAGCCACAGCTTCTCTGGGCACCCTGTGCCAGGGCCTCACCACCCTCACAGGGGAGAATTTATGATGCCTTTGCATTTTTCAAAGAAATATGTCATAGAAATATTCATATAATTAATCAGTGTTACCAAGACAGCCCCAGAGGCAGTTACACAGCCCTCAAATCCTGCCTTGCTGTGCAATGTCCTTAAAATATTGGACTTGGGACTAAAGTTCTTACCTTGTGTGGGTTCTGAACCAGCTCTAGAGTTTGGGATGATATTTCTCTCATCTGTTCAAATGAAGAGCTGAGACAAACCAGATGATTTCATGAGTGCTCCTGCTCTATTTCCATAGAAACAGAAACAATAAGTTTGATTCATTGCTGAAATTTCCAGGGAGTGCAAGGGTAAATCGTGACTTCAGAAGTCTGATAAGTTTAAGGAAGCCACTCCAACAGTGTTTTGGGCTATGCTTGGTGTGATATGTTATCAGTAAACTGAGTAAGGAAGGCTTTTTGTTTGCTTCAGCTATTGAATTAAAAATGGAACTGTTTGACAGGAGAGAGAGTTGAACTGCTGTGCTTTCTTTTCTCTGATGAAATAATAAAAATTTTGTTCACCTCATTCAGTGGGATCAATAGCAAAGCTCTTGGCTCTCAGGCTTATGGAAGAAAATAAGCCAAGAGCAGGAGGTGGATTTTAACCTCACCTTGAGCTCTACCTCCCTGCTACATTAAACTGGATGCCCCTGTGAATGAATATCTCGCTTTGTACACATTACATAAAAAGTCACAGAGGACAAGGGCTGAGACCTCCAGTGAAGTACAGAATCTAGCACAAAGCACATGGCTTCTTGGATGAGCCACTTCCACAGGGTCTGAGGTGAGGCTGACTGGGTGGCAGTTTTCCAGATTTCCTTCCTTCCTTCCTTCCTTCCTTCCTTCCTTCCTTCCTTCCTTCCTTCCTTCCTTCCTTCCCTCCCACCTGCAATTGCTGAGACCTTTCCAGTGGTGGGAAGCAGCTTTGACATCTCTATCCTGTGTTAAGTTACAGAGGGCAACATTAGGCAATAGGAATGTTTTCTCAGAGTCTCATGAAATGTGTTGGGCATTATAGATTCCAAGCTTTCCCATTTCCCATACAGATATTAACACCCACTGTGGTAATTTTGAGTAGGGAATCTCATGTCTGAGGTTCTGAATCATCAGGTAAATATGAGTCAGAGAAATATTTCTGCTTTAATAGACACAATTATCAAGAGGGTGAAGGGATGAAGAGGAAGCCTCTTATTGTTACAAGTAACAACATCTTTCTTAATAACTACGGAGATTTAATTGGGGAAAAAAATCAGCAATTTACAGGTAGCTATGGCAACTTTCACAAGTGTGAAAAGGAAAAATGGATTGAGCAGGAGAATAGATTTGCAGGGAGATTTGGAATAAATAAAATTGAAATTTTACAAAATCAAGTGCACTTCCATTTAAAAATGATCCTTTCAAGAGGAAATTAAAGCTCTCCCAAGAACCTGTTTTTTAAAGCATACAATCAATTTTTATAACTGAAAACCTGTCAAGGAAAAATGAGTCCCTTTTCTACAGCAAGGGAGAGAAAGAAGAGCTTCAACAAGAGATTTTTAACTGCTTACAAAACCAGGCTTTTGCTTCAGATTTAATCCTATAATCACACACAGTGTTTACTTGTAGTTGAATTGACTGAGGAAAGTATTACTGTTAGGCACTTGCCTTATCTAAAGAAGCATTAAATCTGCTGGATGTGATGAAATCTGTTCCAAAGTGTTTATCAAACACTGTGAAAATCGGCAAGATTAGTGACATGGCAATGTCATTATTTGTCTAGTCAAGGGTAAAAGGTTCTTGGAAATGGGAGAAGCAGAGAGTATTTCTTCAACAAGTAACCTCAGAAAACTTTGACACATAAAGCCAGAAAAGGCCGAAATAACAGATGCAGTAATTCTTTGGAATATACTATCAAACCTTTTGCAGGGCTTGCAGGGCACTCTGGCCACTGTCCCAGATGGAGCAGCCATTCCAAGGGCTTGGGCATTGCTGCCCTGGACGTGGGCTCTGTCTCTCACCATTGCAAGTGCCAGCTAAGGGAAGGGAGAGCACCTGAAGCCCTACTGACAGGGAGAGCAGGGATGAACATGCTCCTCCAGCCCAGGGTGCAGGAAGAGGTGAAAGCCACCTTGTCACCACCAGCAGACACAGGCAAAAGGCTCTTTGTCACTGTGGAAGGTTGTTCACGTGCATCCTTGTTGTCACAGCTGAGCCAGGGGGTCCAACCTCCCCATTACCACCACTCAGGCAAACCCTTTGGCTTCCCAGCATTGCTGGGTTTGCTGCACAGAGCCTGCTCTGCATCTCAGTGTCTCCATCTCCATGCTGCAGCAGCATGTCATGTCTAGGTAGAGGCAGATCACTTGGGAGTTTGTGCTAGAAATCTACTCTGTGTTTTATAACTCCAAAGAAATTTTATCAAATCATACAGCAAAAAAATTAGCTTTATTCCTACTTGCTAGGGAGTCCATTGTGGCATTATTCAGTCACCAACATGCTCGTGTTAAAAATCACAGATACAGGAAATGAAGGAATTATGAAAATATACTGGAAAGGTAGACATGTTTAAAAAAAAAAGGAGTAAAGATAGTTACATGCCAGAAGGGACTGGGCTTCTTAAAGAAAGAAGATAACAACAGATCTTTGACAGAAAGACTGAACGCAATACTTACTTTAAAACAAGGAAGGATGGAGCTGTGTGTAAATTTTTCTCTAGTTAAAAGAAAAAGAGACACTTTAAAACATTGCCTTTTGGCAAAGGGAAGATCCATATTCAACATCACCTAAATTGTCTCCTCCTGGGGTGCCTGTAAAAGCCTGTTGCATGTCTCACAGAGGCAATAAGGTGGGTACCCAGAAATCTGTAGGATTAGACATTAACCTTAAAAGCCTTTAATGCTACACAATCATTCCCCAACAACATGGATGAGAACAGCAGTGATGCATTGACTACACTTCTGGCTAAAGGTGGTATCTGCACTGTTGCTTCATTAAGGTATAAAATTACTATATTTCCTTTTTTTCTGAAAAACTTTTTAGGAAAAATGGAAAAAAAAGATAAGAATCAGAATCAGTATATTGAAGACCTAGTGAAATAATCATCACTGGCTGTTTTTTCCTAAAGTGAAATAATTTTGTTGTTAAGTGTCGAACAAAACTCTAAGTGAAACAGCATATGAATAAAATTCCTTACAGCTGCTCTGCCTCCCAGCTATGCAGATCTCTCCACTTTTGTGGCACAGTTACATTTTATTTTATTTTTTAAAAGATTGCTCTGTCCATATTCAATAACCATGTAATTAGGTATTCTGACTGATTTCTCCCATCCTGGAATTGAATGAGCAATTGAATGTCATAAATTCCAGCTGATTCAGTGGGTGGTGAAAAGGCAGTGATTTTTCCTATTCATCTAGAAATCTCAGGAGATGCCTCTCCTAAGGACATTTTGGTTGTGCCACACTATTTTGAGGTGCCCATTGCCCTGCATTTTGGCAGGTATGAAGTCCCTCGAAATCCATTTTATTTGTCTCTGCTCCTTTACTTTGACATGTGAGCATCAACACATGTCAACAAACCAAGGATGTCTGTGATGCTCCTGCAGTCATGCAGAATGAGGGCTCCTAATAAAAGCTGCAGCGTGTGTTGAGACACACAGTCTGCTCTTTTCAAGCTATGCTGCTTGGCACCCATGAAGTCCTAGTGAACTACTCCAACCAACCCCAGAGCAGGAATTCGCCATCCAAACAGATGGCTGCGACTGCAGGCAGCCAAGAGACCACGTTTCTTTTTTCCATGACGTGTGGGTGTTGACAGCATTTCCAGACATAATTCCAAATGGCTGTCAGTTCCGAGCTTCTTGTCTAAAGGGGATATGTCAGCGCTAATCTACCTCTGAGACAGATTACCCTTCACAATGAAAAATCTTCCCCTTATTACAATAACTGGTTTACTCTTAACACTTGCAGATCTTGCCTTTCCCAAGATGCTGGATGCTTTAGCTACAGTTCCCCTCTCAAGGTACACGGATCTCAAAAATCAAAGACCAAATTGCACGCATTTTGGGGGTCTGATGTTTAGTCCAATATGTAGGGCTAATTACAAGCTAGCAGAGGCAGGGGGATTGAAAATTTTTTTTGGCTTTATGCATGTTTACACACAAAATAAAATACAGGCACATGCTTGTTCTTTGTTTACAGACGGATATTTCACCTTTGGTGCACCACTGTCACATGCTGTCAAAGCTGTGTGAGGTGCTTGTGCCCAGGAAGATCCCTCACTCCCAACCATGTCACAGTAGAATTGCTACACTGGCTTTTCAAGGACGATGACAATATAAGTTATATGAGCACATGACCTGCCATGATTCAGTGACAATCTGTTAAGATCAACTGCATAAGGCTTAAGGCATAGCTAGTCTACACAGAACAGGTGGAAGCTTTCCAACATCCCTTAATTAAATAGAGTGGTGAACCAAGTTTAAAAAAAAAAAGCTGATTTCAGCTAAATCCACATACTGATATCTGCCCTGGCACTGCTCAATGCAAATAAAAGCATTAAGAAAATTAAAGAATGCTTGCAGGGAACAGTAGAGGACTACCCCTAGTCTGCCTCAATACACCAATACTTGCAATAAATAGATGGTGCTTGTAATATATCAGGGACAGAATGTTTCCATAAGGGTTTAGTTTGCATTTACTCCTCTATTAGCTCCCATCAGCCTTAAAATAGCCGTTGTTTATGCATTTCATCCTGCGGCACAGCAAATTGTCACAGCCTGCTGTATCCCAGACCTCAGATGAACCCCGACAAGGCACGGTCGTGCCAGAGAAACAGTATCAGTTCAGTATTAATTAGAGAAACGGGCATGAAAACCCTCAGTGCAGCTAGTTCCATCAGGTGAAATAAGCTTTCTTTGACTCACAAGCCAACAGCACCCACAACAAAGCATGTTATATAAGGCTCTACCAAGATCGATTAGAGGTGAAGATAAAAATCTATACATTGCATTCTAATTTTCTTTTCCACAAAGGGCATTGATTTGAGAAGGCCTAAAGTGCTTTCATCTCTTCTGTCCATGTGGCTTCCTAGATCCACATGCCACTGTAATATCTGATGTTTCAAGGAGACGGGTAGATAAAGGGCCTCCTTAAAATCCACATTGTTTTTCTTCCTTGGCTCCATGCCCTGTTACTGAAGCCTTTCCTATGTCTTGGGGATGACAAAAGACAGAGATAGCCTGAGGCACCAGTGAAGCCTGGGGATGGTGTTCTGGTACCTTCATTCCCAGGTGTGCTCATGGACACACAAGTAATTCCCCTATCATCCTTTGGGGTTATCCCTCTGTTTATTTGCCATGTTATCACAGTATTTAAAAAGGTTTATGAGTGTATTTACAGAGAAGACAATCATTAATAAGAAGCCTCCAGGGCTCTCCCAGGGAAAACAAGTCACTGAAGAACTCAGCAAATGTTTCTGCCTATCAGAGGGACAAGGATTTTATGGACTCAGTTCATCATCTCCAGGAGCCCAGCAAATGTTTCTGCCTATCAGAGGGACAAGGATTTTATGGACTCAGTTCATCATCTCCAGGAGCCCACCCAAGAGCCAGGTTTGTGGCAAACGAAGCCCTAACCTGCCCAGAGGCACCACAGCTTGAAGTGCCATATTGCTCTCATAAACTTGCCATGGACAACTGTATTTCTGCCTGTGGACCCTGGAAGCGACGTCTACGGGCTGAGAACTCAGTGTGGAAAGAGGAGTGTCTCACACAGATCACACGAGGCATTCTCTTGAAATTCCCCCGTAATTGTAAAGGGCCCCATGAGAAGAACAAATAAGCCCTGCCATGTTTCCTAATCTTGCTACACTAGTTACACAGAGAAATGCTCGCTCCTAATGATGACACACAAGCTGCTGTAAGCTTTTCTGCAGCAACGCCACTGCTTGTATCAGCTATTATTCAGTTATTCCACCCTAACAGCGAAGAATCATTTTTGTGCTTTTCATTCTTCCTCCCAGAGGGCAACAGATGTAATAACTTATTCCCTGTCTGGCACATTAGGGCTTGAAAAATTAATGCAGCGCTGCTGAGATTTCCACTTTCTGCTTTACTTAGAGTGCCAAAGCTTTGAATTTCGGTGAAAAAATATTAAGTAATAAAAAGCTTATTTTAACTTTGTTAATGTACTTGTCTGTTTTAATGCCTTTCCAAAGTTTCCACAAAATAAGTGTTCCACTGACTAATCTGCCCAAATCTCTTTTGCCTCTAAGCTATTATCACAAAGAATCAAAGAATCATTTAGGTTGGAAATGACCTTCAACATCATCAAGTCCAACCCCTGACCGATCACCACCTTGTCAACCAGACCACAGCACTAAGTGGATGTCCAGACACTTGTTGAACATGTAATTGTGCCACCCTATAACTGAGACCTCTTCTGTGTCACAGTTATGACATAGCAACTAAAATTTAAACACCATTATCAACTGTACTATGTTAAAGCCCAACCCACTAAGAACAACACAAGTTGCTCTGTACATGTAGTGTATGCTTTATGCCTAGGCCTATCCATTCCTTCAATATATTTTCCTGTTACATGAATTCTGTAAAAGAGAGTAGTGGTTCAAACCAAATTCCACTTCTGTGTTATTGCTTTTGCTCAAGCTGTCCCTTTGGAAGCAGCATGAGAAGTGAGCATTGCAGTTACTGTGTGAAGCTTGCCTGGGTTTGGATAACCATATCACAAGCTTGCAGCATTAAACCAGAGCCCATCCAGTTGAATATTTTGTCACAGAAGATCCAGAGGAACTCACAGAGATAAATGTATTATACTTCTTTGGAGAAACACAGAGAATGGGCTCATGCATGTAAATGTGTTTCCCTATAAATGAGCAGTATCTAATCACTTAGATCATACACTTTCAGCAGGCACACCTACAAACTGGCTACCTTTGCAAATAATAACCAGACCCATATCAGGTCATTATAGTGAAAAAAAAAGGGCAAAGAGAAGTAGAATGTGAGCTGAAGAACAAAATCAGAGCTGGGAACTACTTCTCCAAAAATAATGCAGTGGTTTTTTTTCTGCCCTCTTCCAGATATTTACAGTAAGAGATTTAAGAGATTAAAGAAACCCTTGACTTAGATTTCACCTGTTCAGAAGACAGTTCTTAGTGTCAGAATTCTTACCCAAAAGGGCAGGTGGAAAGTCTCAAACTAAATACACAGGTTCAACATGTATTAGGAGTTAAGAGGGAAGGAAAGTCCCAAGCAATTTTCCCTGTCACTGTAGAGCATTTGCTAATGCTGCTGCTTTGTGTATTCCAAGCCTGCAAGCATGGGAACAGGCATTAACTACACATCATGTCAGGCTGTCCTTGCACTCCTACACATAGCCACTTAGGGCTCTTTTCCTCCTTGGATGGAAATCCTCAAGTAATTTCTCCTCCGTCCTCCAGGCTGCTGGCTGGGCCCCAGAGAGTGCTGAGCTTTAAAGAGCACAGACTTCATATTTCCAGTCTCTGGCAGCACTTGTTTCTTTACTCCACAGAGGGATCTCTGTTTCCTTAAAATCTGGCTTTGCTGATTCAGGCTTCCTCATCTCAGCAGATTTCAGTGCAGAGTTTGATCTATCAGCATCAAAGACATCCCTCTGTTCAGAGCATGCCTCAGCGCTCAGACAATAAGCAGCAGAATAGTTTCAAACGAGGCTAGTGGTTCCCCTGGAGACCAAAGGCAATTAATAACATGTTTTTCTGCAAGGAGCAGAGCTAATGAAGTCTGATTTCCTGCACATCTGAGACATCCATCTTCTACTCTGTCTGTAAACTGTTAACTCAGTTACTACTGCAAATCGAGCTCCTTTGCCTCCTAACTCACCTGCGGATGCCCTCTCTCCCAGCTCCTCCTATATTATGACAAACAAACATGCACTTCCCTCTTGTTCCTAGCAGGACCTCCAAATGGTCCTCAGCTTCTCCTGTGCACCTCTGCTTGTTTCCTCACTTGCCAGACACACACACTGTGCCCAGAGCCGTGTAGGTACTCAGACTGCTGGCAACCAGAACAGAGAATGTTTCCACCTTCAGCACAAGGCACACTACAGCACATGCCAAAACAGTGATTTTAATGAAAACCAACAGCACTTCACAGCTATGAGACCCCAGCTCAGGCAGAGTTGCCAAGTTTGCCTGAAACAGGCCAATAAATACAGAAGTTACCAAGAAATGTTGGATGAGTGGGACAGGAGAAAGAAGAAAAAGTGTGAGTGCAAAAACTTTTCTCTGAAAATCAGGCAACCAAAAGAACAAAGAAGTCTTTCAACAACTCAGTTGTGACCCTGATTCAGGATCTGATGTGAACTACTGCAGTTGTGCCACTGACCATCTCTATTTTTTCAGATAAAGAAATGGACACTGATTTTATTAATACATGCTTCACAATGGCTGAGTCCCACTTAAAATAAATAAATGATGTTATGCTCCACAATGAACATAAGTTGATCAGACTAACAATAAAGAGACTCTAATTGAAGTAATTTCCTCCCCCTCAAGCATGTGATTAAACTGGATTATTCTGTACCAAATGATCTAGAAGTGCACTTAGTCTGAGGAAACCTCTGGGCATAGCTCTGCAGCTGCTCAAGGGACTTGTCCTCTGGGTTCTTTGGATATTACTTGTGAACATGCCATTCAGCCCTATGGGCAGGAATATAAATGGGTAATTATTTTCATTTAGAGTTGCTCACCAAAATTTTTAAGCCAAATTCTGACCCAAACTCCAAACCAACACATGGACTGTTAGCTGGGATTTAGAACACTCTGAAGGGTCCAGCGCCTCTGGAAGTGCTTAGTGACATTGCTATCCTACACCTCCATCCACAAGATGAACAGGACTGCACATTCCCTGCAGCTGTGTGCTACTGCCAACAGTTTTGAGTGGGAACTGAGTAGGCCTTGCAAAATGCACTTTCGTGAAAAGAGTTTTCATTTAGCAAGCGGCAACTCAGCCAAATGGAGTAGTCTTTATGAGATGCTGCCTACCTTCCACTCAACAGCTTCCCTACAGGTCACAGCACACTGGGATTGCTGCTGCTTGCAGTCTTGACTCCATGAACTCCTTGCAGTTTTCTCTTCCTTCTTATTGTGAAATCCAGCTTCACAGCTAAAAATATCAAAGGAGCATAACATCACCAAGAGCATGATGGCAGTAACTTAGACTCAAGATTCAGGGGAGTTCAACACTGGTTTTTCTCCCTGCCCCCAGTAGATACAAACTGTCATAAAGATGTAAATCAGCTGTACTAATTCTGTTCTGGAAACAAACAGAATAAATATCCTTATTTTCCACAATCCTTTCAGACATACAGCATTTTTTAAACAGGACAGAGACTATCTCATTGATTGCTGCTTTATGTGACCAATTGAAATTGTGTTATAGATGCTGCCATTCTGATCAGAACATTTACACCTTTTGCATTTCATGCTCTAAGTATAAGGGACTACTGAACTTCCTGAGGGGCAGAACTTCTGGATTTTTAGTTTTACCTTGGTCATGTTCTAGGCTGACCTCTATCTAGTGCAAAATTGTGCTACATTACAGTCATTGACTAGCAGCTCTTGTAGCTGTACAAAATAAATGTTTACAGGAAGAAAGAGATTATTTCATTTTCAAGACAGAGAGTTCCTGCAAAGGAATTTGTTGAAACATCTGCAAAGCCAAGGAGAAATATTTCACAGCGGCACTGATGGAAAAGCTCTGACTGAGGATTTACAAACCATGTGTGAAACTATTTCAGACAGTTCTTAATCACTAGCTTAAAAATCAGCAGGCTCTCTGAATGTCACTGGTATCAAGGTGAATGTCACATACCGCAAAGGATTTTTTTTTAATTGGCAATGCTTGAAACGTGTAGGAGAGATTTTTTGGCTATCAGAAAGGTGCAGAAAATACAGAAGTGATAGAGTGTCATGCTGCACTCACTGCAGAGGTACCCTGTCACAGAACATTTATTGAAACCCTCGAAAATTTGCAGAAAGTATTGCTTTGACTGGGAGAAGGGGGGATATAAAAAGTCTCTTTGGATCAGCCTTGGACTATGTGTCATGCCTTTACTGCCATCCACATAGAAGAGCAGTAATAGCTGATAGGAGAGAGGGAAACTGCTGTTGCCTTACCCTTTCTTTTTCTCTTCCTCCTTACAAAAAATAAATACAGAAACCACATAATCTTCAATGATGTCCCTGTTATTACACTGCAAGACATGAAAATGTTACCTCAAACACCAAAATGGGCACAATTCTCACTTGTTTCAGAGGAGACCCGAACAGTCTTTGGAAAGAGTAACTAATTGTACACACAATCACCTGCAACACACAGAGCATTAGGATATAATTTATGTTTATTAGATTTTGTGGGGTACAATAAATCATTGTTTTCATTTGTAGATCATTATTACAGGAGTGATTTAACTGAGGAAATTCTTGCTTGTGGCCTACAGGAGTGAAAGGTTAATGGCATAATGAATTCCTATAAAACAAATAGTAGACTTTGGCCATCCTTCAGCCAGCGAGTGCTAAATTAGCAGGTAATAAAGTGTGTTTGTAATCTGCATTCACAGGCCAATAAATAATATGCAGGGGCTGGTTTTACCTGCTTCAGTTGATAGTGCATTACTGTATAGCTCTAGACCATCTAGGAAAGAGAGCAAGAGGGAGCTGATTTTGTAGTATCCTGACTTTTACCACTGATATATATCAGATATTACCAGAGAGGCATATCTAGAATATTATAGCAATGCTCATAAATTCCGCATTGCACTGCAATAAAGTACGGCTTCTACATGTGGCAAATACACATTCCTGTGGTCCCTTCAGCTTGTGACATTTACTCTGCCATCCTATTAACTGGTGGCATTTCATTCTGGTAATGGAATAGCTGAGGGAAATAAAACCTCAATATGCAGCACCACTCCGAAGACCAAAAAAAACCCCATCCTAAAATAATATGCTAGCTCTCACTATGGAAGTTAAACATATTATCGATATGTTTCTATGAATGGGCATTAATTACTGTTCAGTCAGCAAGGCCTTTGCAATGTGTTGGTGCTACCGCAAAGGAAGAAATCCTGCTACATTGCAATGCATTTAAATCAAAGAATTATCAAAACAGGAGATGGTTTTTTTTAGCTGGGATTGTATTCTTTGCCCTAACTCGTCTGAACTTTCCCCTTTCCTTCCAGTATTGGAAGAGAACAGATCCCCAGTTAATGCTGTTGTTATGGATGGTTCTGTACTACACAAGATGCAAGACCTGTATAAGGAGGTATTGTAGTGAATCCCAAAGCCGAAAGTAAATTCAGCAGCTTTGTTTGGTTTTGTTCTGTATTTCCAAAGGAAAGTATTTTCTGACAGGTAGCCAGAGGTTTGGGATAAAATTTGAAATCCTTTTGCCCCGAAGAGAAAAAAAATAAGCCAAGTGTCTGAGGGTATTAGGATGTTGATCTCTGCTGCCTGAACAGATCATGTGGGGATTTTTGAAAACCTCATTCCAAGCCTTATGTACCTGCAATGCAATCAACCCCAGAGACTTGCCTACACTGCAAAATGAAACTGCTGAATTAAGCCAAGTGACACCAACCAAACAAGATCCAAGGTCTCCTCAGGGCCCCACTGGTCCCAAAATATAATTACTGTTTGCATTTGATTTTTTTTCCTGAAAATTACCTATAGTGTGAGACCTGCACAGCAGTGCTTTTCTAGCACAAGGAAGTGGCAGAGGCTGCCAGGCCAGTGCTGGGGACACACAGGAAGAGCCCACGCCACTGCCAGCAATGGGACAGCCCAAATTGCTCACCAGAGTTACCAGCAAACACTGACACCAGGCACGAGTCACTGCATGCTACAGTGCTTGCAAAGCCTCCTCTTAAGCCTATATATTTATACTTAACTTTACTAATTTTAGTAACTGATTTTATTACTTTCAGGGCAGTTATTTCTGTGTTATATAACTTTATGGATGTAAAGTCTCCTCTCTCCTACTGAGAGAGGAAAAATTCTTATTTAAGCTCTTTGCATCATCCCAAATGACATTCTCATTTGGGAGCTGATTAAAAGAAACAAAACACCAAACAAAGATGATCAAAAAAACTGTATCAGTCAGGCCCCAAGTATTCCTATCTTTCAAGAAAACTTTGTAAACTAAAACCTGGGGAAAAAAAAAAGGTTATCCTACTTATTACAATACTTGAGTGAGGGTATGAAAGATGACCTTTCTTGAAATGACAAAACATCATGAAAACAAATGATGCCACCACACTGATATTAATGTCATTAAATTGCTGTTTTGATGAGAATAACAACTGCCCTGTATGACAACTATAGACAGATCAAGGAATATCATCAGTCTATACCTTGTTTGTTTTCTTTTGATTTTAGTTCAATGTTTCTGTCACTCTAGCCTCACATTAAGCTTATTCTTACAGCAGTTCAAGAAGACAAAATGGCTTTATCCAGCATATGCAGTACCTCTAGGATAATCCTGCTTTTTGTAAAGCAATATTTACCTAACAAAGTTTGGAGGAATTTTTGTCTTTCACTCACTGGTCTTATTTTTGAATGGGTGCCTCATTGCTTACATAACCACATCAGTGCAGACCCTGGACCCACAGTCAATAGTGGCTTTTTGTTTCACCAGTATTTATCACTTTTAATAGACAACATATGATTCAGAATGGGTGTTCAGGGCTTTTATCAGGTGATAAAAGGGGGAATTCAGGAGCCCTGCTGGGTCACAGGCATGGCAACCCACTCCAGAAAATGCTTTACTTCTGTTCTGCCTCAAAAACATACCATTGTTGTGACTGGTGTAAGAAACAAACAGGTAATTATGGATTGCAATATTGTTTTAATTTTTAATATTGCCTTTTCTACCAGTGCCACAAAAAAACTTGAGTACATATATCTGCACCTATTTTGAAATGGTTATAACAACCCTTGCATTTAGCTTGTGATTTTCTATCACCTGTGTGAGGCAGTTTCAAATTTTTTTTAAGTTATTTACTGTGGAGAATATGCTACAAAATATTAAACAGAGCATTTTGGTTATGGTATCACACAAATATTAAGATCATAATTCTGTGAGTCTGTTGGTTACAGCTCTCAGGCCCTCCTGCATAACTGCACCATCCAGGCTGAAATAATTTTGTCAAGAGGAGTGTAACCACTGCACATTTTGAAACTAGGACTGACATCTTAAAATCTATCACCGAGCTGTTCAAACTGGAGCTGGGAGCTGAGGACAGGGAGCCATTCCCAGGCTGCTGGCTGGAAACTCTGCCCTCAGACACATGCACTCAGTGACTGGACAAGGTTTCCTGAGTGCTCCCTTCCTTCAGCCCCATCTGCTGCGATGGCAGGGCGCCTGCTCGCCCGGGATGGAGCCAGTTTGCTCAGTGCCAAGCAAAATGAGTTTAGATGGGCAGTTTGCGAGCTGTGGCTCTTCTATAGGAAGTCCCTCCTCTTAAGGACACTGGCACACAGGTGCCAAATGCCACTTTAGACTTGATGGCATCTGCTGGTGCTCGCGTGCCAAGAGCACAGCACCTAAATGGAGATGGTAACAAAGATGGGAATCTGCGTTTATGGTTGCCAGAAGGCTGTCTGTGCTCAAACATAAAACCATCAGGACAACACAGGGTATCAAACTCGATGTTAAACTCAGTCCCAGCCTCAGAATAGCCTGCTAAAGGATAAATCACAACTGAGGATGACATCGGGAAACAAGAAACCCATGATGCCGAAAAGGTCCAAAACACTGTTTTGCACCTACCAAGAGGACTATAAAGCACCCAGAACTTCATCACCCTTGTGTGCTTTCCAGTACATTTACAGTGGAAGAATTAAAGGTGTTCTGTTAAAACAAATTCAAATGCAAAGGCACAAAGAAAAACACCAAGCAACTGAAGTCTCGCTAGAAATTCCTTAGCCTGTCTTCCATTTGCCTGCATAGATGTTTATGCTCTACTTATCCTCTTAATGGCCCAACATGTTAAATAGATGTCTATCCCAGACCTCATGTGTAGAAACAGGTCACTTTGCTTTCCTGCTAAAGCAGAAGATTACAAATACTTAGAACTCTCCTCAAAAGGCAATAAGGTATAACTGATAGCTTTGTCCTGCTGCTTCCTCCTTGTCTGACCTCCCTTACCAATAAGCTTCTGGCATCCATTTTATCCCCCCTTACAAGCTATAAATCATATGGGTTATAATTAAATGTTATTTCTTTGTGTTACTTCTACATCAAAAAGGTGTTTCTGTTGCATCAGGAACTGTATACACGCAGACCCTGAAAAACAGGTTCTCCCATAAAAACCAACAGTCCTGTCTAGACAAAGGTGTCCCAGGTGCTGCTCATCAGCTCCTTATTCCTCCCTCCTAAGATGGGAAAGATGACTAAATGAGAAACAGGTGTTGCCTTTACCTTGCCACTTACTAAAAACGTTGCGAATCCATGGAATTCTCGTGTTTGTGTAAAGAGCAATACACAAAATTTTAATTATTACACTCTAGACCAGATAATCTCTTTCTAATGCTTTGACTGGAGTAAACAACAAACGCTCCCCAGTTCTTTTCCCCTCTCTCTCCCCTTTTTGTCTGTCCATATTCTGTGACCCAGACAATGAGGATGGCCACGCTGACCCATGGCAAAGGCTCACCCAGGCCCTGTTTGTCTGCTCTGGCAATGGCCCACAGGGTCTGGTTGAGTAAACACAGGCCAAGGATTACAAATCTAAAACTTTGTAAAGGAAACCTCCCAGCCTGACCAGTCAGGAGGCACTCTGGCAGTCACACTCCCAGTGCCAGAGACCTTCACTGCTGGCACCAGAGTCCCTTCACAGGGGTGGCCCCAGTGACCCAACGGGGGCCCTGCTCAGCTCCCTGCACACCCCACTCACAGCCAGACCACAATTCCTTTACCAGAGTCCCAGACATCCCACTCCTTAAAATAATTAAATCTTTGTGCAATAACTAAGTAACAAAGTAACAGCCTAAGCAAGAACCTCTGAGAAGAGGCCCAGAAAAAAGGGCCCACTGGGCTTCTATCCCCTCACAGTCCAGGCTGGCACAAGCCTTGCTTTTCCCCCCAGCCCTCAGCTCCTGCTGTGTCTGTCCCTGGGTGTCCCTCACCTGGTGCCTGTGCCCTTTGTTGTGCACAGGGTGAGAAGTTCTCAGCCTCTTGCCTTGGGGTCCCACACAGAGCCCGACTGGCAGCTCCTCTGCAGCTGCACCCCAAGTACTCCCCAGCAACAACAGAGCTTCAGCTCTTATGCTTCTTTCTGTTGTTGTTGTTGCTAGACTTTTCACTGTGATTTGTCTTTAGCTAAGGTTTTCACAAGTGATTTTTTTCAGCAACATTTTTAATAGAAGACGTGCATTATTTTGTTAACACCTTGTATTTCAAAAAGAAATCTTAATGAAATCTCTTCTTCTACTCTAGCTGCTTGTAATATATTTAAAGTGTTTGCACCTTGTCTGAACGAAGTGTTATCCCATTCATAGATCAGGCAGTGAGAACACACAGAGCCAGCCTAAGCACATTACTCACCACTTTCTCACCTAAGCTGTCTATGAAACCAGCACCACAAGCAAGAGGAATCCATCTCGTGATGTTACTGCCAGGACGCAGCAGGAGCATCCTGGGCTGAACTCGCACAGCCTCCCTGGCAGGTGAGCTCCCAGGTGAGGCTTGTCAGGGCCATTTGGGTGCATCAGTGCTCCTCCTGCTCTGCTGCTACTGACCTGCTTTAGCCACACCTTCAGCTCACATGTTTTACCTTACCCAGACTTCTGCAGCATCACTGGCCTTGGCAAGAATTATCCTCGGTGTTTTTCTTGTGCTGCAAATTATTCAATATATAAACAACTTTTGCATATCCAAGTGATTCCTCTGGCTTCCTATACAGCTCTCTTTTTTCTTCATGCTGTAATTAGGTGATTTTTACCCTCCCAACCTCAGATACCCCATCCTGTCTCCAAAACAGCTTTGATCAGTTTTAGACCTCACTTCACAACCACATCTCATCTGACTCAACTGCTATTGAATTCAATGGGAATATTAAACAAGATCTGAGTGGTTTTACCAGGAACTGGACCAAACATATGATCTTGTACCTGCTGAAACTCCTATTGCAACTAGCAAATATGTTGGCAGCCCAGCCATATTTAAGGAACACTTAAATATCAATATTATTTACTTTTAAGCAAGGTGTAGCAGTCCTATTGCTTTCAGCACATTAGCACATACTGAAATTTAAGGACAAGATGAAATATTTTCCTGAGGCAGTAATATATATTTTAACTGCCTTTAATTGCAAGAATTGGCAAATATGTCTTTCACACTCTACTATCTGTCATGTATGTTGGATTGCCAATAGCTACTAGCATTTTTCCACTTTCAGTATGCTGCCATTTCAGCAGCACAGACCGTGCTGTTGTTTTTATTCTCCAAAACAGCCTGACTTTATGATTCTGTTCATTTCACACCTGGCAACACAGAAAATGCAGAGGTAATAGAGGGGAAATCCTTTAGCAATCAGGAAAATGACTAGAACTGCAGTGGAGATGTGTGTTATTTTCTCAAGCAGCAATAAAACGCGTGTGAATTTTCAAGGGAGCTACAAGTCATTGTTTGCTACAGTGACATGCCAGCAAATGCTCATGTTATCCTTTAATAATATGGAAGATAGCACTCATCATAGCCCTCCCAGAGCAAAACAGGGGAGGCAGGTGTTGCAATACAAAGTAGCTCAATGTGAAATATGTGTCACACACTGTTGATGCTAGAAACAGATTTTCTGTAGCCGAATAAAAACACAAAATCTCACAAACATACACAGGCACACAAGTGCATGTTCCTCTATTGCTTAGAAGAGTGAAAAAGGAATGTTCTTTTACCTGAAATATGATGGAAGGCTTAGGTTCTGAAAAGTAAGTCCAGTTTCCTGTGTTTTCTCGGTCACAGTGCCTCCTTAGCTTAGTCTTCTCGAGGGATGGCAGGTTTCCTGCTGAGACTGGAAACATAACTTGCATGCTTTCCAATAGGTGTTGATAGGAAAGAGCCTCCTAAAAATTCTACATCTAAACTAGCAAAAATTTTTTGTTGTCCTAATATAAACAGTGGTTTATGTAGTCTTTTTTAATCAGCAACAGTTAAACAATCTACAGAGGGAATCACTTGTCGTGAATCCACACACAACCCATCATCCCCACGTGTGGATGGCAGAGATGAGGAACCAGAGCTTGGGTCACCTTCAAACTCCCCAGGCTGAATTTCTGCAAGATATCCAGAAAACATATCTGAAAAATGCAGTGGGAGAGAGGCAAGGTCTAGATAAATTTGGGAGACCTTGTCTTAAACAGCTAGGTGAAGGAAAGAAGGAAAAAAATTCCCCAAGACAGAGGATACAGAATAAAAGAACATAACCTCAACAGGGATTAGATCCAAGTCCCATGAAGGATGAAACAAAGGAAACTCCTTCACAACTATTTCACATACTCCTGACTTACCTCAAATTCATTTTCTGAATCCTATCCAAATAAATTCCTCTGCATGTTTCACCATAAAAATATATTTTTAAAAATCCCTAGTGATTCTATATAATTTGTAGATGGTGTCATTTTAGTTATGCAAGCTAACTTTCTGTCCCAATGTTTCATTTAATGCTCTAATAAATACTGAGACAACAATGAACTAGTTCTTCCAGCCAAGTATATGCTGAGAAACTCTTTCACAGTACAGAAAGTGTCTCTGTAAAATATATAAAGTGATTCAAATGCAGATTAATTGCTCAGCAAAGCATAAAATAATGAGCAAAAAAATTAATAAAATTAAGCAGTAAAGTGATTATATTTACATGAATATTTAATATAGTATATTATATTTTATTATACAAATTTGGTAACATTAAATAAATGCATTCCTTAAAGCTCCAAAATGGCCACACAATTGACATATGAGAGAATGTAAAACTTCTGGGAAAAAAACTTATTATTAGTGGTATTTTGTAAAGAATCATTATCCCATTGTTTCTAGAAAAGTCTTTTGCTTTAATAACATACGATTCCAAAAATATAATATGCAATAAAAAAAAGCAAGCATGTACTCTAATGACTCTATGCCTTATTTTTTCAGTGAAGGGCAAAGCCTGTAGGGGCCTTAGGGAAGGCAGGCAACAAATGTCATCTTTCTTTTCATATAATTGTATACCCATGTGCTTTATGTAATCAAAATGAATACTTCAATTTGTTACATATTCCGCTGGAGGAACAGAAGGCATATGGAAAAAAAAGCCCCAGGGGCAAATGATCTCACTCACCTGGAAAACAATGTGTGTGTTAATAGAGTAATTTGTTAATTAAAGATTCTAAGTTGTCCACCAAAGCCATTTATTTCTGAATTACCACTTCCTAGAGTTAAACAAGATCCTCGGTAAAACGTAATTAGAAACCCCATTTTTCCTGCGCCTCGGCCGCCGCGGAGCGCGGTCAGTGTGACAAGAATGCCGAGAGTTCCCTCGGCAGCAGATGGTCTGCGCCAGCCCGGCCAGCGCCGCAGCGCCGGCGACACAGGTACAGCAATTTCACGCCTGTCGCCGGAGCTCCGAGACACAGCGCTGTATTGAATTATCTTCCGGCTAAGCTTCTTACTGGCAGCGGAACACAAAACAGGGATGACTGCAGAAGACAAATAAATACTCATTTATAAGACTCCGAGTGCAGTCAAAATTTTTTTTTCAGGGTTGCTTAAAACGTAAGTAGTGGTGCTTCAGCTCGCTGTAGCAAATATGAGGACTTGGCTGTAAAGATACCTGGGAATACTGTCCATTTCAACTATGTGGCATCACCTTGCAACACTTTTAACTAGTTTTCTTTTTCTTTTTTCTTTTTTCCTTTTTTTTTTTTTAAGAAAATGAAAAAGAATTACTGCGTTGCATGTTGAGAACTCAAAGAACTCCGGTTTTGTTTTAAAAAGGAACAAACACAAGTGACTACCTTGCACTTACTGCAGCAATATGAGACACGAGGTAAATAATCCACAGGTATGCATCATTCAAGAAAGCCCAGATTCCAAGGCTTTCTGGAGGGCTTTTTATATTCCTATGGCAGGAAGAAGGAAGAATTGTCCTGGTTGGAACTGCAGTGTTTGGCTCTCATTCCTGTTGCTGCTGTTGGCTATGCTCCCAGATTTTTCCCCATGCGTGGTACTGGGTCCTCCATCCTTCCTGAGCCAGGAACCCAAAAGGATGAAAGAGTCTTTTATTGAGGCATGGCATTGGAATTAGGGGTTATTTTTAAAAGTGCACTTCCAGGTGCGAAATGTAGCAGGAAGATAGAGCTAATAGCTCAATGAGACAGTGGGGAATTGCAAGGTACAGTTGCTTCTATTCTTAATGGAGGAGTTTGGCCAAAGCCGTGGGCAGATCATATTTGAATTACAAGTAATCACAGCAGAGCTTCCTCTTGGCAAATTGTTAAGAAACTCTTAAGATTCCAAAAGCTCCATTGTCTGGTTACCCAGAAAAACTAGGAAATTCTGTACCAAAGACAAGTCACAGTTTATATTGTAATAAGCCTTAAGGATTGCTCAAACAAAGGCATCAATACAGAGCTATTGTTATTTATGGCTCATCTTAGGTATAAGCATGGCTTATCACATGTGCACCCTCATGCAGCAGGGGCTGGTCTGTGGTTCTTCAGCAAACTGTTTATAAGGGACTGTCCCTTTAAGTCAGCTTATAAATTTACTGTTATAAAATTTAACAGTTGATATTAAGAACAGGATGTTGTCTTTGCATTAACATGAGCTTTCCCACATATAAAGTTATATTTATAAAAGCATATAGCTGTCTTTAGTGATTAAATCATAAAAATACTCATTTCTAGACATAAAAGCCCTAAATCTGACATTTTAAATGTTTGAATCAAAGGCATGTTATGCACCACTCAGAGAATGTACTATGAATGTGGATACTCCTAAACACTAACCCACTGCAAAGTCATTTTGCTGTAGTAAGCATTTAAAAGCAGAGTAATTAAAGTTGACATGACAATAACACAGCAGGAAGTTTGGTACACTAAACCCAGCATGGAAGACATGATAGCCCATGAAGACATATGGTAAATAATGGTAATCTATATGCCAGATAATCAGTGCTTCTGGGAAAAGTGACAAAAGGCTCAGCATTGCAGTAGCAAAATGCTTGATATAGGGAATTGATAGTTTATACCCTGGCTATTACCTGTAGAGAGCTTTTATCCTTCTGTGTTGGCCTCGTCTCTTGAGAGCTCAGTGATTCTGATATTTCCCCTCTTTTTTCTGTACTTATGTTTACTTTTGGCACTTGTCTTGATTTCAGCCATTGGGAACTCTCAATATTGGCTCACTTTGTAGCTCTGAGAAGTGTGTTTCTTTACAGAGGAGAGGTTTCTTTTCCCTAAGCTTCCTGGGTGCTTTGTCATACCTTTCTTGACTTTAAAGAAAAAACCCAATACTGTGTGAACACAACCAAGCCTCATCTTTCTACTCCAACAGTCAGATGTGGAAGTGAGCCAAGAGTCCCCCAAACCCACCACCTTCTCTGTATCAAAACTGACAGGTATATTTTCCGTCTTTCCCTGCATCCTGCCTCAGCAGCCTCTCTGACATCTGCTTTGCTTCAGGCTGTGGCTGAACACAAACCCTTCACCTGTCCGTCTCACAATCTCTTTCAACTCAGACTACTTTTCTTAAGTCTGCTATGGCCAGAGAGAATATATTTAGTGCATAACTGACACATCAAAATAACATGCTGAAGGTTTCCAAGCTTCTCTCCATAAGGCAGATCAACATGCAAGGAGGAAATACTTATTTCAATACCTTTCCCTGAATCATAGAATTGCTGAGGTTGGAAAAGACCTCTAAGGTGATCGAGTCCAACCATGAGCCCAGCACTGCCGTGCTCACCACAAAACCATGTCCCCAAGTGCCACACCCACACCCTGGTTTTGGACACTTCCAAGGGAAGGGTCACTGGGGAGAGTGGAGGCCTGGAGAGGCTGTCCCATGTTCACAGATATTCTGTTACTTTGCTAGGAGAGGAACAAAGGAAAAACTGCTTTAGGAAAAAGAGGGGAGACAGATTAAATGGATTTTCCAGCAACCTGCTCATTTCCCTGATAAAGAACTGTGGTTCCTGTTGCTGCAGGGGTCTGCAGGGAATCCTGCTGCAAACTGCCTGCTCAGCAAGCTCTGTCTTAGACATTTGTGCTCCACAGTAATATCTGCAAGTTCAGGCAAAAGTCTAAGCGTGTTAGTTTTGCACTAAAATGAAAAGCCTGAATACAATTACCTCTTCTAGAAAACTGATGCATGTGCAAACTAAAATTAAAAAAAAGAAAAAGAAGAAGAATATATTACTGAGCTAAGATGAATCTGTTGATTCCAATTTCTTTGCCTAAGCTATTCATCAGTGGGAAATGCAACTACCATTAAATACATTTTCTTTTATTTCCACATAGAAATATTTTTAAAGAGAAAATCTGACTGAAAGCCATGGAACTTACTCCTCGAACCTAATTCGTGAGCAATACTTTGGAATATATTTTAAGGCTACAAACAAACTGTGTTCTTGTGGCTGCTGGCAGAGCTGCCAGTAAATCAATGCCTGGCAAATCAATGAGATGATCTAATGGGACCATGAGAACATCTTGAAACTTGAGATGTTCAACTGAAGTGAGAACAGTTCGGTTCTGCCACTGTAACTGAACTGCATCTTAAATTATGGAGGAACAAGAGGGTTTGAAAACCTTTGACCCATTCTATTTGATAGAATACAATTTAACTGTAAAATAATCAATAAAACTAATAATTCCCAAAACATCTACAAGTGAAAAGGTTTCACTTGATGTAGTGAATAAATATATAGCATAATTGTGGGGTTTTTTTTAAAAAAATCAACCCTTGATGAAATCCAGAGAGACTAGAAAATGTCAGTTGTCGAAAATGAATTTAAATTATTATAAGTAAAGCATAAACAAAAATGAGTTCTACCCCAAGAGTGCACCCAGGGAAAACAGGATTAAGTGACTGGTAACTACACAAAGAAGGAAAATTCTCACATTTTAAGCCTCGCCATGTGTCTTTAGATACAGCCACCTGTCATTCCCCTGCTTCAGAATTTCGCAAATTATTTTTGTACCAGTGATAAAAAGTGAAGGAAAATACAGGGTTGGATAAAACCTTTCTTAATTTGGAAAATAATCTGGGATTTGAATGCTATTCACCAAACCTGGATTTTCATTTTTATTTTTTGTGAGTTGGCAGTGACATGGAGATGCTGATTTATCCCTGCTCCACACACAAGACTCAGCTGTCCCTTGTAATCCCACTTCTGTTTGGGTTGAACTTTCGCAGTGTGCCTTTAATGAAATCACCAGGATTTAATGGTATTCCATGCTACCTGGCAGGTCACCCATGGCTCTGTCCACCTGAATCCTGAAAACCTCTAAGGATAGATGTTCTGCCACCACTCTGACTAACTTTTCTCATTACCACATGAATGAAAAAAACCCACACACCCACCCCTTACCGAAAAAACCTCAAGGCAAACCAAAACCAAACACCCCAAAAAAAACCCTCAGACTTCTACACAGAGCTTTTAAGCTTCAACAGAAATTTTCATTTAAATTCTATCAATATATTTTTATCACTGAGATTAAAATTAATAGCAAATGTACTAAATAAAATATATATTTAAAATGACATAACATTTCAAAAATGGATTTAATCTTCCTTCATGCATGTTTAATTAAGGCTTTAAATTATGCCACCCTGCACTGTTGAGCTATGTTTCTACATTATTGAGAAATGGCTTCACATCACACCAAAGGTAAAAGCAACATCAGGGCAGTGTGGGTTTTCTCACAGGTTTTGGGATGTTTGAGTTCATTCAAATAATTCCTAATTATTTTATATATATATATTTTCATATATATATAAAATGTGTGGAATATTTACCAGTGTTTCTAAGACATTCCCAAATCCTCCAGAACTATTTTATCAATGACAAACAGTTTATACTGAACCAGTATTAGCTACAGTACATTACAATTCACATCACCACATATTTTATGATCTGGCTTTTCAACCAACAAAAAGAGTTTTCTCTACAATGTTAATGGCAAGACTCTCTAGTCAAATAATGTAGAATAAGGTGGGACATAAGCATAAGTGCCTGAAATCAGTCATCCTGGTTAGTTCTGTTATTCTGCATAATTGGAAAATGCAACATTGTACTACTCTGGATGCTGTTGTATTAGGAAACAAGTCAGGCATATGTGTGCAATTTGCTTTATAGTATTTTTTTTTTTTTTGAGGCAGTTGTGCTGATTTTAGCTATAAGTTTTTGTAATTTTTTTTTAACTGATTCACTGACTGAAAGTGATGTGAAAATGTGTGTCTAAATACAAACCCACACACATATTTTATCTTCTTTAACATTCCATTACCATCACAAAATTCAAAGAGTAGATAAAGTGCTGTCATACAAGTGACCAGATATTTAGATGGAAGTGTCAGTAATTTGATATACAGACTATAAGGCATTTACTACAGACACCCATCACTGGCTGTATTGACAGTGAACAGCACCAAAACTCAAAGCAGCTTTGTTAAGTTTATGAGACAATGTAAAGTAAATAGATACTTAGATAAGACAGAATATTTACAGTGTAACCCCAAATATCTAGGAGGAAACACAAGAAATATTACACAAAATGTTCTTTACTCATATGTAAAATGTTCTTACCTAAACTGGCTCAGTGAAGAGCTTTGTTAGACTTCAGCCATGCACAGGTCTTTGGCACTGAGTGAAGGCAATTTCTGGGCATTACTTCAACTGGGAGTTTTCATCTTTATTCTACTGCTGGTATTGTCTCTGTACTCTGAATTTCACAATGAGAAGCTGAATTTAAGTGAAGTTGTTTAAATGAAGTTATGCTCCTGGCTATATGTTCTTCAAGGGGATGGGATTTCTCCTCATACACTGCCATGATCAGGAGCTGCTTCCCTGGAGGTTCCCTCATGGCATCGCCAGGGTGTAGGCACAAAAGAATTGCACACTGTTTTAAGTTGAGGGTGGAAGAACAGAAATAAACCTCAACAGTTCAGATGACAAAGGCTTTAGCAGCACATTACTGTAGAAACAAACCTCTGCAGTACACAAAACATGAACACAGGGGGAAGAAGAAAGGAGGACAGAAATGAGACGACCCACGCCATTCATGGACCAAATGTCACTTTATGGCAAGGCACTCAAGAGAAAGTGGCCACCTACCCTGCTTTTTTTATCAGTACCTATCGATTAGTTGGAGAACATCCACACTTGGAATGGTATTTTTATAGATACCACATCCTCTATTTCCAGAGCTCACAATTTCAACTGTGAATGTCTGAAAAATAGGCAATGTGAATGACTAATAGGAGTAGGATCTACCCTCCGGTGAGGAATGTTTCCAGCTACTGGGTTCTCTATTTGTAATTGAAAACCATTGATTTAAGCATTCAAAATGAAAACGTTTGCTTATAGTGCAGTCTCTTTGCAGATCAGAATTAAATTCACAACAGCTGCGATTATGATCACTCTTCTAACCCTCAGAAAACAATTAAGGTTGCTGCAAGGGAACACATTCATTACGACAGAGCAGAACTGATGAAGAGTAGAAGGCAGTGGGCATGAAAAGCGTGTTCAGATCTCATCAACTGTGTAGCATGCACATGCTGACAGGAAGTTGTGTCCATCTTGTAAGAGTGGGCTGTAGCAAAGAGATAAAAACACAATTATCCCCTCTGAGCTGCACGTTTACACACGGCTGGAAATACACTGCCTTTCCTCAAGGTGTTTTCTCAGGGTTTTGTAACTTTTCCAGGTAAAGCTCATTTTCCAAATATCTGCCTTTTAAATGTTGTAGATGAAAGTAATTAGGCTGTGACAGTGAAAGATGTTTAGTTAAATTAACTGCTTTCTATTTAGAAGCTTCCTTGCATGTTGCATTCCTATGGTAACCAGGCGTGCTCCATCCTGTCACACAACACCCACCTGGGACAGAAGGATAAAGGGAAATTATATATTGCATAATTGAACACACTTTCACATTTTTTCAATGTGACCTGCTACAAATGCATTTACAGTTTTGGTTGTCATTTTTCAGAAATGACCTATTGCACACACAAAGAAAATCACTGGTCATCATGCTCACTGTAACAAGAAATATTTCGTGAAAAATCTGTAATTAATTCAATTACTATCTTATTTTGCACTAGACAAGTGACAATTTGAGAAAGTTTTGTGACATATCAAAATTGAGCAAATGATTCCTTATAAGATCCAATTGTTTTTAAGATTTAAAATATTGCCTGTTTATCAGCAAAATCCAACACAGTATCTCTGAAAATCTGTTGTCAGCCTGTCCTTTCCCACACAGCATCTACAAAAACACACAGTGAAAATGTGCTGTGGGTTACTGAGTTCAAGCAGCCAAAACCTTATCCAAAAAGCCAGATTTTTTCATTATATCCCAGTGAAATAAACCACTCTGCTTATGAATTCTGCCAGTAACAGTAAGGGTCCCTCTTGTTTTTGTTTTTGGGTTTTTTTGTCTTGCTAATTAGTATTGGTGTGAACGGACAAACTGCCATATTTTGGAATTCAACAAAACAAGCACAGAGGCAAATTAAGACCTGGATTTTACATGTTTGATTTTTCATTAAAATATACGTACATATCATATGTGCAGAGAGATCTGCTGTTGTTTGATTTCACTGTTTTTCCCAGTGCTGTTTTCCCACATCAGGGTTTTTTTGCTCCATGTAGAAGCAAGATATGGTGGCATATCCATATTCAGAAAAGAGAGTTATTTACGGTTACTGAGAGTGGAAGAGGCTCTTACTTTAAGAAACTGTAAAAAATGGTCTTAAAAGTCTTCAGAACCCATATTAGATCAAAGTCAAGCACCTTCTATAATAAGTGCATAGCCAAAATGATGGCTGAATCACTTAAACACTAACTGAAACACTAGAGAAATATATAGTCCTGGATTATTCTTCAAGTCCTGTGAAATGAGGAGCACTTTCTCATGTGCATCATCTCCCTTGAATGCACTTTATTACTCAGACTGAGAGGAGAATAGGACCCAGGTTCTGAAAAGCTGATTTAAAGCTGGATTAGTGGCACTGGTGAACACCATTGCTCCAAACCTCTGCGGTGTTTATGGGCCTTGGCCAGCGTTTATGGTCTCATTAGAACTGGGGACCAAAGGGAGCTGCTGCAGAATGCATCCCTGCTGCTCAAAATCAAGGGTTATTCTCTGTATTTCTTTCAGAAGTTATTTTAATCTGTGTAAAAATACTGTGCAGATCTGCACAGTAACTTTTTCTGAAATGATACCTGAAATAAATACAGCGTGGCTTTGTTAGTATTAAAAACATTGTATCTTTCTCTTTTTCTAGCTGAAAACTTCATGAAACATAAATTAATAAAACATATTTCATCTACTGATTAACTGTATAAGAAAATAAGTGTATCTACTCCACTAGTAGGCAAGTGCAATAGTCCCAGTCTCCTGAAGGAAGCAGAGAGAAATTATTTCTGTCCTGAGTCACATGCCCTGTTTGTGTCTGAGATAAAAATCAAACCCATGACCCTTCATTTCTGTATGTTCTGCTCCTCACAAAATAATAACCATTTCAGGATCTTGAATCTGTTCTAGTGTGAATATCCAGGGCTGACAGTAACAAAAATTCCTTCCTAACCCCAAAACATAACCGGAATGGCACACACAGAAAGCCTCAGATGTATGCCAGCAGTAAGCAAGAAAGGTTTTCCTTCTCTTCCTCTGCATTTTGCAATGCAAAATGAATCCCCTAGAAGAAAGGTGTGTTTTTAATCTTTCTTTTTGACAGCTCAGGTACAACCGACAGCTTTAGAACACATTAATCTGACAAGGATCATCACAAGATGGAGAGTTGAGAGGAAACCAGAATTCATTTTAAACCCTCAAAGAAGCAAAGGGGTTTTTTTTTCCTGAAAAAATATCCACTGGGATAAATAATCATTTTATTGTATAACAGAGCAAGTATATTAAAATTTCTGGATAACTTGAAAGAAAAAATGTATCATTGACTATAAAATTAGTTCCCTTTGACAAACATCAAGAAAAAGCCAGTTCTCAAAATCTCTTCTGCTTGCAAAAGGAGAATGAATGTGGAAATTATTGCATAGACTTTAAAAGAAAAATAACATAGCTTACGATTATTAAAATTACCAAATTCAGTTACTCCAGGATGGTGTGGTAAACACACTCACTTGGTATGGTGAGATCTTCTAGGAAAACAATTGGATGAGATCCCATTTATGGTTATTAGTACACATGGTATGTTTGGGATGTTAAACCTCCAAGGAAGTGGCTGAGTCTGTGGGGCTGATGATCAGTGTGATAGCTTTGTGGAAAGAGAACATTCAAAACTGTTTTTAACAGTCTCATAAAGAACATCTAGAACCATTTAATGGCTCCAGAAATTCCAATCAGACCCCAAAAGCTGTCAAGTCTAGGCCTAGCTGAATATCCTGCATTCAAAATACAGACTTTGGCTTGAGATTTCTGAGCTAAACCTTCATAAAATCAAAAACTTACTGAGAGGGACAAGTTTAGGCTACAAATACCCATTCAGAGCAGCTCAACCTGATACAGATGTTGCAGATGAGGATATGCAGAATTCAAGTTAAACCAGTACCAACTTGCTACTGTTTTAATAGAACATGGACCAGGAAAGGGCCCCTCTCCCAGGATGATGTTGTTGTTATCACAGCATAAGAGGATACACATCACTTAGAGGAATCACTTAATTCAGCTCCAGGGTAAGATGCATGTGACACTTCCATGAAACAGAGCAACTATTTAATAGGACAAGACAAAAAATTATTTGAAGCTGAACTATGACAGAGTGAGCACGAATACTTGAAACAGAACCACCATGACAAATACCCAGTGACACAACACCCAACTGAAATGGTCCACATGCATTTCAGATCCATGAAACTGCAGGGAAAATGGAATGTATGTAAAACATGAGCATTTTGGGTCACCTGATGTGTTTGTTTCTGATGGCCAGGAGCAATCCACTGCAGAGGAGCACTCCCAGCCAGCAGGACAGGGCACTACCCAGCTGGCTGAGCTCTCACCATCATAAGGACTATTTCGATTGCTGAGATTAGAAAACAAAAAGGCAATTACTACTGAGTCCTCTGTTGTTACCCATTTCTAAGCAAGAAATAAATCCCATTTTTTATTTTGTTTTAAAACATGGAAATAAGGTGCTTAAATTAGCCAACAATCGCAGGGCGCAGACAATTTGCAAAATTTCTCTGTAAGACTACTGAAGTTTGAGCCTGTAAGGTCCCATTTCTCCACCTCACCTTTCTTCAGACCTCTGCAATGCACCACTGGCATGTCCAAACCCTGCTTTTCCTCAGTGGTAGAGAGGCTCTGCAGGTCCTGTCCTCTGCTCTCAAACCCCAGAAGCACTACTCTGCATCATGCCACCTAAACCTACTGAGTGACCCAGCACCAAACTGAGCATTCCCAGATTCTTTTCCATCTAACACCCAGGCTTGGACAACAACCACCACAAAACTGCATTTTGCCTTCCTATAAATTTAGGCCATGATGATAACATTAAAATTCCACCTTACTGCTTACCTGCACTAAGGCCAGCCCTGAAGGCTATCAAGAATTCCTGAGAATGTGAGTACTTGGCATTATGGTTTTAGGATAAAATATGGCTCTATTTTGCCCATTATTTAAATTACCTTACATTTTTTATTTCCACTGTTATTAAACTGTAATGAATTTATTTGTTTATGGAAGTGTGCACTGCAGGTCTGGTACTGTTCTGTAATAGCTGGATTTAGAGCCAGCCTCTGATTTCTATCCTAGACACCATTAAACAATTTATTTTCTGTGATAGGGGAATGTGCTCTTGGGCAAGAGCTCTCCATTAATATGAATTATTAATAATATGTATATACATGCATTATGGATTTAAAAGATGAAAGGAAAGCTTGCCAGTTATTCTATGGAGCTTTCTCCATCTACGAGGCCACTGAATTTCAGACAGCTCTCTGCTGAATGGTCACAGACAGGGAATCCCTGATGACCACTAGGGTTTTGCTTTCCTGTTGCTAGAATTATAAAAGTACTTCAGAATAAAATTCTCTGTCTGGCAATATCTGCTCAGCCCTGCACTGCTCCTCCCCACTGCAAGGTGATGATGCAAACCAGCCAACAGCTCCCCAAACATTCACACTCCCTTCAAAGGGGTCTCAGCACTGCCATAAAAACACGTGTAGTTTTATTTAAAAACATCTTACAAAGAGGGATGTTTTGGTAATGTTTGCAGCATTTGAGGAAAACTGTGTCACATTTAGCTGCTCCTGCTGACGCATCTGCTCGTGATGTGTCGAATCGCATCTCTCAGCCCCGCTAAGCCTCATAGCCCTGCGTGATAATGAAAAACGATGGGGAGCAGCAGCTCTGATACCACACATCACACTGCCACACAGCAGCACACAGAGCCTGAAACACTTCAGTCTCAACTAAAACCTCTCACACACGCAGCTGCACTGGCTTCCATTCATGTTTCCCTGTAACTCTGCTCCCTGTGAAAAACACTCTTAATAGGTGTTTGCGCCTTCAACCTTTCCAGGTAATTAGTCCCTGAGCTACTGCAGGATTCGTGTACCCCACAGTGCATACTAATGCTGCACAGCACTGTGTTGGGAAACCCCAGCACTTGCCGTCCTAGGGTTAAAAGTAGAAGCACCCCCCAAGGATAATTGAATAAAAAGAGGCAGGGGGTTTCTAGAGATTAATTATCCCTAATTTCTGCAGGCTTGAGTAGAGTTTATGAAAACTGTCTTTAAAAACTCTTGCAGCAGTGCCTCCCCTCCACCTGGCCTCATTTGTATCTCTTTGCACCACCATCCAGCTCCATGAACATTGGCAGGTCCAATCCCCCCTCAAACCCTGCCTTTCATTTCCCTCCAAAACTATCTGTGTGCTTTCCCCTAAAACCACTTTCTATCATCCTTCAAGATACTCTTCAGAGCAGCAACTCCTCCCCTTGTGCATACTGCCCTACATCCCATATAACTCTGCTTTCCTCAACAACCTGCTGCCCAAAATTTCAGCTCCCAGTACTTGACTGGTGACTCAAGACTGGTTTTTTTGCACAGATGTTGTCTATGTAAGGGCACTTTACATTGTATGTAAAATACTATTACTAGTGCTCTTTTTCTTCATTATCAATTTCTTACCTTTGACAATTCCCTCATGAAACCTTTTGAGAGCAACATTGTGTATCTCACCCCAACACAAAGCTTCTATTTCATCTGCTTTTTACAACCTTAAAAGCATTCTGCCTTTTTTATTAACCACGAACATATTCGATGGCCCACATCACTTTGTGAAAAATAAACCACAAAATACCCCAGATTGTGTTTCCTCTTATGGCTTCAAGAACAGAGTCCTGACTGACCTCTGCCACGGGCAGGCAACTGCACCAACATCCAACAGAGTGAGGAAACCCAGTTGGAGACCTGAGTCTTCTTCAACTGGTGGCGCTGGAAGAAAATAACTTCCTTTTCATTTCTTCTGCTCCTGGAGAATGACAATTATCAAAAGGTGAGCAAACATGCAGCTGTAGGTGGTGGCAGGGAGAGCAACAGGCTTATTTTGCACACTGAAGGTTCAATCTAAGAATAATTTCTCCAGAGAGAAAAGGGACTTTATTAAGAGCAAATTGTATGCAGATTTTCTCCTGCTAACCTTTTTTTCTTTGACACTGATGGATTGACAGACCAGCTGAGGCAAACAGCACTGGTAATTTAGCTGGCAAAAAGATACAAAAAACAGAGCCACCCAATAAAAAACAGGTGAAATAACTTCATGCAACTTCCCTCCACCCTTAAGAGGAAAAGATTGGCTTGTTATATTATAACCACTTTTTTCCTTACTATTATTTGTCAATACTCCTCCCTTCCACAGCTTTTTCCCTTCTGCTATGTACATTTCAAACAAGATATTCTTACCACTACTTAACTACACCTAGAAAAAAAAAAAAGAATCCTAAACCAGTAACCAGGTACACGTGCACGAACACACACATGCACACCTGGAGATGTATAAACACTAAAAGGAAAGTAAGCTTCCATTTCCACTTATAGTCCCACAAGTAAAAAGTATGATTTAGGCATTGTCCAATTCACATTTCCTCCTCTCAGCATCTCCTACAGTGATTGCTCCAGCAGGCATTACTGACACGAGAGGAGAGACTGGATTTCACTGTCATTCTTGCCAGCACTCCAGTGACATAAAAGCCATTAATAGAAGAGCCTGTGACATGCAAGGTTTGGGGTCAAATTACTTAGGCTGTTAAATCTGAGTCACATTGCAGGGAAAAATTTGGACCTGAGCTGGGCTTCACTTTCTCTGTATTCACAGTAGTGCAAATATATTCATTTAAATGAATCTCTTAACTCTTCCAGCAAGTTTCATTGGATTAAATCAAGGTAAGACTGCACTGGAAGTGTAAGATTTTTCCTTACCACATCCAGGATTTTGAATGTCCAGTACTTTCACCTATGAGAAAGGTACAGAGGTCCTATCCAGCTGATTTAAAAACCAAGTATTTTCAAAAGTATTTTCCTGTCTGCTGCTTCTTTTGAGGGAAAAAAGAAAAATCCCTTTTAAAGTCTTATTCATAGCCAACAAACACCACTTCTGATTTAAGAGTAACCATCTTTAATTCTCATAAATACTGTAGTCATCGCGGGTTCACATTTGAAGCTTACTGATATTTTTCTTTACATGCATTTGCACATTTTGATCTTACCCCAGCAAAAAATAAAGATTTCTGATACATTATTTTACCTGCATATTGTATTAATGTAGTCCTACTTACTAAAATTTCTAAGTGAGCCTGTACAGGTAGAAAATCCTATATTCCAATGAACTGTTTTTCTCTTTGGTATTAGACTAGAAAGTGCATGTACATGTTTCAAAACACTGATGATAACAGAACAGAAATTTTAAAGATTTAACTTTATGGTCATTAATTATATAAACAACTTGACAACAAAGGAGGTAGAAGACTGATTAAAAATGGATTCATTTTCTCTTACTGGATTGTGCTCCTCATCATACCTTATGAAATTATTATTCAACTGAAAGCAGCTAGTATTAGGCAGATTTAATAAATAAAGAAGCCTAATGCTCCAGGTCAAAATAAATCCTCAGTAACACTAATAGCAAAGCTTCCTTAGACTCCATTGGTTTCAGAAATTCACTAACAGGTCAAAATTTAGACTCAGGGTAGAAATTCTCTCAACCTTTTATAATACCCCTAAAATAAACCAGAAGCTTGAAGCAAAAATGTCTTAGAATTTGTGAAGTTGGTACACCAATTATTGCAGATGAAAGTAATAAAATAGCCTGGTTCATTTTCATAAAAAGGCAAATTCCAATGAACTCTGATAATCTTAGTCACAGAGAAAAAGAGAAAACTTTATAATATTCCTGAAGAGGAGAAGGGAGAACATAATGTACAAAACCACGCCAGCTGCAAATACTAAATCAAAGTGATCTATGAAATAACATACACATTTAGATAGCCAGTCATGTTAATTTAAAAATATCCAATGATCTTTATACAGTAAAAATGTCTTTACTTTCAATAGAGTTAATATAGCACTGTAATATTTTACAACTGGTGGGCATATTGCATAAATGTGTGCCTGCTACACATATACAAGCCTTCAGGCAATGTACAATAATTGGAGAGCAGAAAATGAATGTATGGAGCTTAGAACATGTAGACTCTGAGCACCACAGCAAAATACCCATCAGATTAAAATTTACCACCTTACTTACAAACAAGGAACTGTCTTCAAAATACATTCACATGGTCATAATGTATTGCCTTAATCTGGGGGAGTTAACAAAACCCTTGGCATTGCAACATGAACGATTTTCGGTGGTTACAATCCAAAGCCAGAAGCTGTACATTAATTTACACCAAGATCTGAACAAATATATTTAAAGCTGTATTTTAACTGCAGCATATCAAGTAAATATTATCATAATGCAAAACATGTATTTTGAGGGAAAAGAACAGTTACAGAAAATAAATGTGTCAGAAAAATTAGAGCCACGTGATCCGTTGTATTAGCAGCACACCATCATGTACAGGAATTAAGAGAAGTGGATGTTCCAATACCTTTTAAAGCTTCATTTCAATACCATACCCAAAGGACTCTTTTACAAGTGCATAAAGTTGACAAGCTAATGGAAAGTTAGCATTGCAGATAAAGAAGACACTGCTTCATAACCATTTCACTGTTGTTTGATTAAACCAAAAGGTAACAACATTCTCACTCAATAACCCTCCACACAAAGTGTTTCTTTTACCACTGTCTGTGACCAGCTGTTTCTCCGTGGGCCACAACCCATCGCTCCCTCCTGCAGAATCTGATCTCTGACGATTTCTCTCCAGCAATTAACAGCTTGCGTAGCTTCCAGCTTGTGAACGAAACCAACCCAACAATCTGATTCCTTGCGAGTACTGGCAGCACTTTAAAACTTCTGTGTACTTACAGACACAAGAGACACAAGACAAGAGCCCAGTTACTCCAAACTGTCCCTCACAACGTGAGACAGCTGCGTTCCTCAATGCCCAAAAGCTCCTCTGGACCAATGTTTTATGGCTCACGTTACCTGAGAGGTGGAACGTCCTGAAGAAGGTCTGTCTGGGCAGGCTGCAACTTTCTAAGGACCAAATAAAGACATTCTTCTCACCTCAGTGGAACACAGTAACTTTTCAGGTACTTCTCTGCAGAGCTGCTCTGGGGAACCACTTAACAAAATCTCTAACCTCACTTGGGGTTAGATCTGGAGGTCTAGTCCTTGCCCTTGGGAGCAACATTTTTACTGCTTGCACTAGGAAGAAACCCCAATAAATTCTAAATTTGGCAAGGTGGCCAGGAGCACAGACACATTACATCTGTGCAAATTTGTAAATTCAGAAGTAAATTACTTAGATTTAAGGAATTGGATAGAATTTATTTAGAATTATAAAAATTCTATTATTAAGCACTAGCAATAGTTTTTGTTTATAAATTAGATTACCAATTTATGGAATAAAAATATACATTTAATCTAAAATACCAGATAAAACATACAAAAGAACTACCCTTATATAACTTACGAGAAGTTATATATTTAATAATAAAACAGAAACTCAAAAGAACATTTCATTAGGTAATTTAATTTAGTGTGTTCAATTTGAAACTTAACTTGTGATTTATTTTTAGACTGCTTTTGCTTTTACATATGAAGTCACATATACAAACAGTTCTAGCATTAAAGGCAATACCATATTAGAAAATTATTACATTTTATGGTTATTAGTCTTTTATTTTAAATAGTTTATACACTATTGAACAGCAATTACAATAGATAATAAAGAATTGTGCAATGTCTTAAAACTGGTTAACAACTTAATATAGAAAAAAAATAATTTAAATTGTATGGAAAAAGTAGAATTCAAAGGTGCTGGAACATTTTGGTGAAAAAATGTGGACGTCCAAGTTCATAGATGGGAGTTTCCAATGAACATTGCAACTGAAAATTTTAAATTGGGGATTTTTAATCTCCTGCCAGAACGTGCAACCTTATTTGTCCTATGTGTATTCTTTTTATTTTTTTCTTAATGTACTGCTCTATGATGGGATGGATTTTATCTCTGACGGGACATGGCAACCCAGGGCACTGTCTGTGCTGCCTCCCACAGAGGAGGGCAGAGGGGCAGAAGCCAGCACACATCACCCAAGGGACCCAGGGCACCCCGGACATCCCTCCCGCTCCCAACGGAGATTCCCCTGCTAGGCGACAGGGTGTGGTGGAGACCAACACCTCAGGCAGGCAGACTCTTGAAATAAAGGAGTATAAAGTCACTTAGTTCTGTATTTTTTTAGGTACCACATCAATAGAAGTGGGCATCCACCTGAAGTTAGAACTAGAGAAAATATACCTTTGTTCTGGCCTTGCAGGGGTGGGTGCTCAGCAACATCCCACTCCCTGCTGCAGCCTCAGATGGGGGATCTGGGCACTCTCCACAACCTGGCTGCTCTTTCATCTGCTCTTTCTCATCAGCTTTTTGCTCATCAACATAGTTTAGCCCTTTGCAACTGCACAACAAGGAAAGCTCACATCCCTTGAGCAGCTGACTCTATAATCAGAGTGGCAAGATGTTGTTTGCCATAGTTTTAATGTAATATTATACTAAAGCCTGCAATATCGATACAGGTAAGTTCTAATGCTATCGATGTAGAAAATAAGATCCAGATATATATGTTGTAGGATATAGCATTACTTTGCAAATGGTTAACATCTGTAGCTATTATTATGCATGTATATTAATAATACTTAAAATTCACTACTCTTTCAGTTCAACTTTATATGATTTTATTATAGTATATAAAAAGGTGAAAAGAAGAAATTAATTGGGAGAGCTATCACCTACCTTTTATTATGGAGGGCCTACTTCTAGCACTAGCCTTCAGGCTGCAAATCCTTGGCTTCACTCAGGTTAACACTTCATTTTAACCTAAAGGGATGGCTCTATCTCAGAAAAACTTCTGCTTTTTTCTGGACCATCACAGGCATGGGTCTGATACACCTCATACTAAAGCAAACAACATTTCACCAGATAAAGCTGGGAGAGGTTTGACAGCAATAAAAAGGCTGCAGAGGTAGGGACAGGTCTCTGAAATACAGTTAGAAACGGTGGCAGTATATTATTACCTTAATTAATCTCTATTCTGTATTATTTTACTTCTTTAGTGAAATGCTGCAGGAAGCAGGGGGGGGAAGAAGTAAGAATTCGTATCAAACCCTGGTGGATTTCCTGACCTCCCCTTCATGCTCCTGTGTTCCTGCTGCCTTCACTTGCTGCCCAGCAGAAAGGACCTCCCTCCCACAGATCTGTGGGCCATCAGAGAAACTGCTCAGTGGAACCAAGGATCTACCCTTCCGCTCCAAGCAATGTTCCCTCGAAGCCAAACTGCTGTCAATATTATCCTTTCTTCCCCTTCCATCACCAGCGTTGTTATTTGTTACATTGTCTTTCTGTGGTTTAGTTCAAAAGGGATCAGCTCCACCAGTCAGCAGTTTGTGCACACAGTACAAGTAGGCAAAATTTGTCACGGTGACATCAAGCTGCTAACACAAACACATCTATTACCCTTTCTCTCTGGCTTGGTGAGACAGCTGCCCTCAAGGTATTGGCCTCTGAGCCTCCCTGATAAATCACTGATGTGTAGGAAACCTGGTTATCCCAACATAGCAGGGGCAGAGGATGCTATTCGGCTGCAGAAGGACATGGAAGAACAACATCCATGAGGCTTATAATGAAAGATTTTTGATATACTTAAGTAGTTAACAAAAATTTATTGCAAGAGATAGTTTGTCACTAGATTTACAGTTTCAGAGAACATAGTACAAAACATAGTGCATCAGCTTTGTCTAAACATTAAATAGGTGCAAATACACAAAGATAAAAAACAAAAAGTGAATACTTTACAACATAAGTTATAGAACTATAAATATATTTTATATACATTATACATATACTAAGACATGATTTTCACATATATATATATATAGTTCGTAATTAGTATCAGACTAATCAGTGCTTTAGTAATAGTATAGGTCTGAACTTGCCGTGAATGTTTGTTGCATCATTATACTTACAGTAAATGCTTCCCAAGGAACAAGGAATTCTAACCAGTTTAGTTCACAGAACCACTTTGCAAAGCTTGAGGGGACTGTAGAAACAGCAGGACGGTTTAGCTGAAGGCTCTTTCCCCCACTCCTGTCCTAAAAGAGCGGCTGCAGGGGGATGACAGCCGGGTGCGGGGCCAGCAGGGACGGGAAGACGGTGTGCGGCAGCGGGGGAAAGGGCAGCGGGGCGGGGTGCAGGACCGAGGGCGGCAGCAGCGGCAGGTGCGGCGGGGCCACGAAGGCTGCGTGCCCGCCCGGGCAGAGCCGCGGCCCGACCGGGAGATGAGGTAAAGGCGCTCTGGAAAGAGCCGGGACCTGCGAGAGGAACTGCTGGTGGGGCTGGAGAACCTTGAGCGCGCCGGCGGCAGCGTGCTGCTGCAGGATGGTGTGGTGGATGGTGGTCACCGAGGTAGAGCACAGCGGCGGCTGCAGCGGCAAGGGCGGCAGCGGCGAGCCCGGGGGCTGCATGGCCGGCGGGGCGAACGCGAACTTCACCTTGCTGGACAGCACGTTCTGCGGCACCAGCTGCTGATACGCCTCCGATGGGAGCTCTTTGAACTTGTCGGGGTTATCGGGAGGGAATATCAGTGTTTGATCGGGCAGGGGGAAGGGGGCTATTAACTGCTCCGTAGTTAGAAAGGTGTGACTGTTTACATGTGCTTCTTTGAATGGCAAGGGCGGGGGGCTGCTAAATATGCCAGGATTACACTGCACCCATTCACCGGCCACCTCTCCCATTTTCTCATGCGGTAGAGACTCGGCCAATTCATAATGGCAAAGATAGGATTTAGGAGGAGCTTGTTCCAAGTGCCTGTTGGGGACGGGAACTTTGTAACGCGCTTGATTTTCACGCCTGTTGACATTTTCTTTTTTCTTTCCCTCTTGGGGAACATCCTGTTTGGCAGCAGCTGCTGGAGCAGTGTGCTCAGGAGCAGAGGCAGCAGAACCTGTGGTGCCGTCAGGAAGCGTGGCCGGTGCGCTCTCCATCGCTGCACTCGCCGCTGGTTTATCATCTTCCAGCACCTGGGGGCCAGCAGTTTCTAGAGGCGACTTGCTTTCCTCCAGCTCCATTGTTTCATCGCTGTCTTTTGCATCATCATCTTTGGGATCTGCATTAGTTTCCTCTACATTGTCTTGAGTCAGTATGTCCCCCAAAATACTTAACGTAGAATTTGTGGAATTTTCTTTGGAAGGCTCAGAGGTCTCACTTTTTGAATTCCTGTCAAGGAAAACATGACGGATTCTAGTCTTCCTTCTCCTGCGTTTCCCTTTTGCCTTGTGATATGTACCTACAGCATGTGCTTGCCTTAGATATTCCTCTGCTGATAATGTCTGTCCACATGAGCTTTCATCCGAGGAAGAGGAATAGGTGTGCTGCCTCCGCTTGCGGTGGGGTTTCTCGGGTTCTTCTGTCAGAACGCTGTAACCTCTCTTTATGGGCTGGTTTTGACTCGGCCCCTTCTCCTCACTGCATTGTCCTAAACATTTATGCTCTGGGCTACAGCTTGACCTCCTGACTTTCCAGCTACAGCACGTTTTAGAGTGCCTCAGGCTGTGCCTCTTGGAGCTTGGAGTCAGCTGCTTTGCCTGCCTCCAGGAGCTTGCTTTGCTTTTTCTGTGTGGTCCTTTACAACCATGGCCACTATTTTTTGCTCTCCAAAAGTCACACCAGCCTCTGTCCCAGTGTATGTGATCTGATGCAGACATGACTCTCTTAGGACCATTTTCAATGACAAATTTTCGATGTGACTGCGGTACCTCACCTGCAGTTAACCAGATATTCCCTGCATCGTGTCTGCACTTCTCTGCATTATTTTGGAGGTGCTGATATTTATTTTCATCTCTGTAAGTAGCATCTTTTTCAGCTATTGGAGATATCTCCATTCCTGCAACTGTTGTGTCCCCACAGTGATGATAATGACAATGACATAATTTTCTTCTCCTTTTCCGTTTTCTGCTTTTGTGAAGCCATCTCTCATGGCCTTCTTTGATCCAGACTTTGTTGTACTTCTCATCTATCACAGTGTTTTGTTGTAAGGGGTTTTGAGATATGTGATACTTTTCTATTTTTCTAATCCTGAATGACTCATCCAAGGACACTTTGTTTTGATTTTTTGCAAGGTCACAATTTCTGAAGAGAGAAACATCATTTAATAGGGGTATTGTATAGTTGCACACATTTTTATTCACTTCTACTTCATAACCACCACATTCTGAAGTAGGTTTATTTGTAAAATCTGAGACTAAGACGTGGTTAGATTCAGTTTTATGGTGCAAATGAGGTATGTTTGGTTGATGCTTGGGCTTTTCTTGGCTGTCACTTGCTCTTGATGACTTAAAATCAAAATATAAAGGATTACAGCTATATGAAATTGATGGGTCTGTACTTGTGTAAATTAACATTTCTGATGGCCACTGAAGAATATTTGATCCATATTTGCTAAGAACAGGAACAAAGGGTTGACAGGGTCTCTTGTAAATATCTGGTTTGCTTTTTGGGGCTCCACTACCTTCTTCAGACAGTGCTGGAACTACTGCCTCTGCCCCCAGATTTTTTATTTCAGTTTCAGTTGCAGATGGATCGCTGCTCCCGCCGTTATAGCTTTCCTCAGTGACATCCTGCAGAGAGGAGCAATCCTCCCCAGGTTCCTGCAGAGGAGCTCTGTTTGCCTGCAGCTCGTGCCCGCTGCCGTCCAGGGGCAGGACCTGAGCACTGTCTGCAGCCAGGGGCAGCATCTGATCCCCTAAGTCGGCCGCACCTACATCCACACCGTGGCCATCCGTGTCCGAGGACGCCGGCTGCTTCGAGTGGGACATGGCAGGAGTTACAGCAGGACTCTCCAGCACCCTGCCTTCCTCACTGGACGGCTCTTTTAACTCCTGAGCTTCAGGAGCTTCTGCTGTGTCTATGCATTTTTCCACCACTGGGTGCAAACAGTTGTGTTTCTCCTCAGGGCACACAACTATTTCTGCTGCTGAAGGAGACTGGAGGTTACATGTTCCCGGAACAAACCTACTCCTTCTGCTAAATCCATGCTCCGCGGAGTTTTCCTCATTAAACTCATAGAAAACGGCAGCTGAAGACTCCAGTTTGACTGCTGCTTTCTTAGGAAAAGCAAAGGAGAACCCAACCCTGTGTCCTTGAGCTCCTTGAACCTGATCTCCGCATTTGTTAGTGTCGGATTGAGGACTACCTGCATCTCCAGGAGAGGAAGAAACAACAGAAGCAATGTCTTTGCAATTCTGGGCATCGTGCATTAACATACAGCTGAAATCCTGGCTTTTGGCAGGATCTACGGCAGCACTTTTGGGGATATCATTGCAATCATCTCGCACAGTCACTGTAGTGGATTTGAACATAGGGCCACTTCCAGGAGCACTAGGAAGGGAAATAAAACTTTGAGTCAATACCTTTCAGAGAACTGCTGACAGAAACATGGTATCATATTGCTATTTAAGGGAGCTTTATTAGGAAAGAGGAAGACTCTGTGGATATGTACATTTAGACTATGAAAAAATGCCATCTTTTATGATAAATATCAGTTATCCAGTACTAAAAAAAAGAATGAGTAAACATAATGCCCCCAGCTAGTTCATGGAAAGCCATCAGCTGAAGGACTAATATTCCTACAAAGTAGTTAACTGTTCGTAGACACACTGCCTGGCCCAAGAAGAGTCTCCACAGAAATCTTGCTTCTTTTCCCAGCATACCACCATGGTTACAACATTATTACTACAGATACAGCTTTACTACAGCTCTACATTTCTCCATGTTACAAAAGATATTAAAACAGCGAATGCTTCATAGAGTACTCCCCCCTTAGTCATCCTTCAAGTGACTGCTGCTCTGCCCACAGGCAATCCCCCAGCAGCCCCCATCCTATTTGTGTGCACAAGCCAAACCATCACCATCTCAGCAATTTCTTTCATGGAAAAATAAAACTGGAGAGAGTATTTCAGCTGACAGAAGTAAAGTAAGTGATTCATCCCTCTTGAGAAAAAATTTATCACTGTCTACTTTTGTTCTTCATTTCATGTCCTCTTCCCATCTGTTCTATTTGACTTAATAGGAAGCAAAGAGAAGTGCAAAAAGTGTTTAAGCTGACAATTTTCCAGGATCCACAGAAACTGCTCAGCAGTAGGAGTAATGGGCCTGTGTTAAAACCATTTGTTTGTTTGTTTTAGCCAAATCCCTCTGTGCTACAGCAAAGAGCAATACTCACTGATGACCCATTGGTAAAACTTGCAAGTGTAATTTAGGACCTCAAGAAGTGCTGAGGTGAAGAATAATGACTTTACCCTATCAGGTCTAGAAATTAAGCTAGAGGTTTTATGAAAAAGGTATTCCTCGTGAGAATTCCTGCTTTGCCCAGTTCTTTATAAATTTGAAATATGTATTAAATCCTCACACGGATCCTTTCTTTCACAGAATAAAATGGGGACTTCTACAAAACCAGCCTAGAAATGCCAGTTTAAAAGAATCCTGTGTGTTTGTCTATACCACACCTTAAGGATGTAAAGTGGTAGTAAACAGCAATTATGAAATAGGTAAATTAGGCTCAGAAATTCTCCTTCAGGAACTAGCAGAAGGATATTTAAAAAAACCCCAAATAATGCAGCAACAAAAAAGGCTTGCAAAATCTGTGCTTCACTAGCACAGAAAAAGGGAAACCATAAGTTCCTCTTTCTCATGAAATATGCAAAATTCAGATTTTGGAGCATGTTTAGGGGGAAGGTTGTCTAATATAATCAAGTATAAAATATGGACAGTTAAAATACTCATGGAGGAGAAAGAGTCTCCACATGAGTTATCATAAAAAGAATAAAAAATTAGGTGTTGTGTTGCTCCTGCCAAACAGACCCAGCAACATTCATGTCCCATCCTGCTCATTCACACTTTCTTTCAGGACACTGCCCACCATCCAAGCTAGGGACAAAAAGACTATTTCTGAACAAGAGCTCCAGCTTGGTTGGACTTCTCTGTTAGTTCATCTGGGGAGGTGAAGGCTGAACAAAGAGAGAACATTTGCACTTGAGCATCTACATTTTTTCTGTCTTTTTTTTCTTCAGAGGTTGCACTGTGACAAGTACATATATTTTCAGTGGCTTGTCAGTGTCAGAACTATGTCATATTTTGAGAATTCAGTCACAACTAGCTAATTTCAACAGCTTGCCTAGATACAATACTGAAATGTACGAGTAGCAAGGAGTCACTTTTACTTTAGAGGGTGGTAAACACTCTGCTGAGCAGGGGAAAAGGAGCACTTACCTTTTAATATAAAAAATCCAGCTATTGAGATTTAAAGCTAGGTTCCTGGATGCTTTCCCAGGCGAGCATTTTGAAAACTAAATCGCAGAGATCTGTTACATCCTAGAGAGACAGACTGTGTTCCTCACCTCATCAATGAAGTAGTGTCAGGCTGCAAATGCATGACCTAGTTCACTCAGCTTTCAACCAAAGTGCCTGGTTTTATGAAATATATATGAAACACATCTTTTTTTGAACTAAAAATATGTGTCAGTTTAGCTCAGCTGCAAAAGCAATGTTAAACATTCATTCCTGCACACAGTGTGAATCAAATACTGTGCACAGAATGCTTCCAAAATGCCCTAAAAACACATGTGTGTGGCTACAGCCAAGGGTCTTCTGCATCCCACAGCACCAGATAACAGTGGAGGGCTTATTTTATAGTATTTTTCCTGTTTGAGCAGCTATGGACTTACCATGTTCTCTCTTTCCTTAGCTCAGCTAGCTTGTGCAAACGTTGAAGGGCTTTCTCCTGTTTTCTTTCATCTTTCCGTGACTTAGATGCTACATTTCGAGCAAATTCCCTCTGTTTCAGTTCCTTCAGTCTCTGCAAGAAACAGCCACATAATGCACGTAAAAACCCCTGGGATGAGAAGCATTATGACAGTTACTTGCTGGTAAGTGCTCAGGCACAAATTATTCTGAACCTAACCATTCAACAAATTCAAGGATTTCAAGGGAATAACCAAAATACCTAGAGATGCTAGACATAGGTTAGCCAGGCTAGAGACAACCTAGCAGATTTTACTGTAGCTTTTGTGATGGTGTAGACCAGCCTCAGTAGGATGAGGCAAAGTTCACCCTGAATTTTGCTCATGACTTCCCCAAAACATTCCCCACAGCATAACTGCTCTTTGAGGCATCAATAAAAAATGAGACCACCCCAGGTATTTTTCTGCAAAGCCTCTCAAAAGCCTATTGACTCCCAGATGATATTAAATCTGGAATTTTTCTGCCCAAGATGCTGGGCATGGCATTTGTCACTGCTGCTCTGTGGAAGGTCCCTGTCAGCTCTCCAGCTTACCAAGGTCCCTCTGCTCTGCCATGTTATCAGCATGCCTGCACAGCTGATACAGCTCCTGAGAGCTCCTGTCCTGCCACCCCAGTCATTATTAGAGATGTTAAAGGGGCCTGACCCAGCAGGGATCCAAGGGATGTAATGGACAGAGAAGTCCTGTATTTTGAAATGGGGAGATTGTCTCTTTGAGGGAGCCTGTGTCTCCTGCTGTCACTGGTGTCTGACACAGCAGTTACGCAGACACTGAGGTGCAATTTGATTTTATCTCCAGCCTACTTCTTTGGAAGGAAATGAAAGTGCTCAGCTCTGATTCTCCAAACAAAGAAGGAATATTTTCTTTATATCCCAAAAGGACAATATGCAGGGACCTCCCTAGTTCATGTCAGCAAAATGTATTCCAGTAGGTCCCAAACCCCCCGGGTCCTCAGTGTGTGCCCGATTACGGCTCACAGTCTGATGGCAGCATCTTACAAAACCATAATCTCACAATTCTGGCAAGAACCCAGTAACTTGCCACCCCCTTTTAGTGTCCAGGGCTAAGGACTGGCCATGAACAGGGGCCACAGTGATTTGTAAAAGCAAAACCTCTAACTTCAAATTGTTTGAGGGGTATTAAGAGATTTTGTTACCATTGGAGACACACATAATAGATACACAGAATAGAGTTTGCAAAACACTGTCAGCAGTGTCTCCTGCTCCTTCTCAATTCTTTTACTTCACCCCTTTTGTGACTTTTTCTTTTTCCTATTCACAGAAAAATACCCCACACATATTGTCACCCCTTTCTTCCCTGAAAGGGTGGTCAGTCAGTCACACAGCCTCCTCAGGGAAGTGGCCACAGCACTAAACCTGCCAACAGCTGAGGGACCAGCTTGGTGACACACGGTTTTAGTTTCAGGTGGTTCTGCAAGGGGCAGGCAGTTGGACTCCATGATCCTTATGAGTCCAACCCAGCTTGAGATATTCTCAGTCACTCACACTGAATTAGTCTTTGCCATTTTGGGTGATGGTAACACTACTTGGGCAGTCCATTCAATGCTAAGAAATAAATACGGAGAAACATGCAGAGAAAACAGGCTTGCAGAAAAATGAGTTAGTACCACTCTCTGTTTTCAAGTTTTGCATTCTTTTTGTAATGCCTGGATGTCCCTGATAGATAGAGAAAAATAGTCTGAAATGTAATAACTCCTTCCACCATTTACATTTTCTAAATATCAAAATTTTCTACTTATAAAAATTTGCTTTATTGTGCTAATACAGTATAAGGCCATAAGCACACTCAAAACTGGATGTATGGTATCTTTTTTTCCCAGAAAAAGAATGCTTGAAATGTGAAGCATCTTTGTTGAACAAATCTTACCCCTGTGCACTCCTGTTTTTCTAAGGACAGCATGACCCTGACCCTGCTTCCCACCAGCCACTCATGAACCCTGAAGTACTGCATTTCATAGGCAACTTCTCAGTACTCAAAACACAAGAGAAGGGATGAAGTTTGCTCCTTCTCTCCCACCTCCAGCCCTTGGTACTTAAAGAGAGGATTTCACTGCATTTTGTGGAGCTCACTAACTTCTAAGGGTATTTTTTTTCCCCTACAACACTAAGGAAAGGAGTAAGTTATAAGTAAGAGAACAAAAGGAAGATAATAGGATGTCTCATATGGTTAGAAAAAAGCAGCTGAGGTGTATACAAATCCATAATCACCTCCGAGCTGCAGCACTTTTCTGCAATTACTGGGATGATTATAATTAGTGCTTTGAGTCTGACCAGATTTTGAACCCTCTAGTCTTACTGCTGCAAGTTAGCAGGACTCCATGCCTGTTCTCAGTTTTTAATTGTTCTCCCTGGATGTCTACAAGTAGGTGTGGGACAAGATTTGTGTGCACAGCCTTTGCCTGCTCTTCTCTTCTGGAGAGCTCCTGGTTCCAGAGCTCCCCTTCTGTCAGACCTCCTGGCATATACACCCTCCCTTTCCTGTACAGAAAACTGTTCTTAGCAGAAAATGAACAATTTACACAACGGGCTTTTGGTTTTTTTTCTTCTCACAACTGGTATCTCATTCTTTTTCATGGAGTACTTTAACAATCTGCCAAAGATTATACCTTGGTAACTACCAAGGTCTTTATTGTGCAAATGCATGTCTAAGTGGAATTCTTCCTAGTTCCAAACCAAAAGACATGCACCTGGTGTTTCAAACAAATGCTATTTCCTTTAAATAAAAGATCACCTAAATGAGTAACTGCTTTCCCTCCAGTTTTTCTTTTCTTGATGCTGTAGTTATTTTCTACTTTGTTTTTTTAGCCATGTGATGAACTGTTGTCACCTCCATTCCCTTACTGCACTTAGTCATGCTCAGGATTGCTGGCACTACATTTATGCTGCCCTTAGTTGCAAATTGTTGGTTTCACTTGAATTATGTAAATGAAAATGAGATATTACCCAATCGTACCATTAGTCCATGCATTCTTAGCATCAGAAGGGCCTCCCTAAAGTTGTTCAAAGTAAACAGCAGCAATAGAAAAACAAGTGTAACTTGTTCCTAAAAACCATCTTTTTCTTATCCTTTTTCTGCCTTTTCATGTGGAAGAGCTGTTCACTAATGCTGACTTCAATAGCTAGTTTAATGCCTGTTATGTTTGTTTTTTTCCATGGATCAGTAAGCAAATAATTAGCAGGCAGGGATCCTGTACTGGATTCCCTCCTGTACCTTCCTCTGCTTACGAAGCAGCTCAGAACATGTGTGACCCAGCCAGCAGAGTTCAACCAACAGTTCACAATGAATAATTAAACGACATTTCTCCATGAGAGCTAAATGCCTTCATCATTATCCTGATACACTGTATTGCCACGTTGGAGGTGCAGAGCACAGGCACCATCGGTTTGCAAATGAGTTTGCCCAGCCTGAAGGCATGGGAAGCCTGACCCTGATTCTGCAGCCTTGTAATGGGATCCTGCAACTGGGCTGCTTTCCCTGGGGCAGAAGCTGGATTAATTTAACAAATCTAACTGTAACACGGGGCCTGAAGCAGAAATATTCCACCTATTTCTAAAAAACTCAGCCAGGGATCTTAGTGCACACCCGGTACTTGTGCTGAGCTGAGGCTCGTCAGCCCAGATGAAAAACAAGACTTCTACAGGCTCCTGTGTACCTATGCATGGATGAAATTATCCATGAGATGGCCACAGGAGCTCCAAATTCAGGTGTGGATGCATTTCACTCACAGACAAAGAGCTTTGGTGTTCCCACACTTGCTGTGGAAGACAACTGTAAGAAAAGTCAAGGCAATCCTAAGTGAATTTCCAACAGGACCCCACTTCCAGTCTCTTCACTTCACCCTTGTCTTTCCCATTTACCACATTAGACAATTAATTTCAGCATGCTGCTTTTCAAAAGGTTTCCTAAATCTGGGTTTCCTAATTCTGAGTTTCCTAACTCTGCCCTGTATTTTATAATAGAGAAACTACAAGCCCAGAGTCTGGGGCCAGAGCCAGGTGCTTGAAATCCCCCTCTGGATCAAATCCCCTCAAAACCAGAGACACATTATGGCATTACATGCACTTCTGACATCATTATTACAAACCTTCTGCCCCCCTGAAAAGTGGCTGTTGGCTTTTGTTTTTAAACTCAAGATTTAAACACTTCTAGCAATAGCCCCTAAGACTAATGGGCCTTCAAAACACAGAGAAGGCATTAATGAATACATATACCCAGGACAGCAAAAGCAGGTAAAGGCTGAATGGTGAAACACAGTGTACACGAACACTGCGACACTAAGGTTTGATAAAATGAGGGGGGAAGAAAACCCAGCCTCAAATAATTTTAAAACTTTGAACATATAACTTGATGTTGTCAGAACTGACTCTGAAGAGAAGCAGTGTGACTTTTAACAAAGTTTATGAAACTGAAGGGGAAATAATAACAAGCCTCAGGATTGATACAGGCTCTCTCTGTGGGGTTAGTATCTCACAGAAGAAACAGCCATCCCACCAGCACAAAGGCATCATCTAAGGACTGCTTATTCCAGCAGGCTCTCATAAACTAGCCTTGCAAAGCTTATCTAGGAACAACTTTAATAGGGTCAAGAAGCAATGGGAACAGTTTTTATAACAGCAGGAGTCAGAAAGATGTCTATCAGGGGATTTTAGGGCAGTGCAGTTCAGATATTACGCTAATCCGCTTTTGACCTTAGATTAAAAATTAAATTATGTGGACTTTTACAATGCTGAAAATACATAGACCATAAATTCATTTTCTGATCAATGGAAGTATAAAATTTCAGAATTTAACAGCCATGACATCAAATTTTAATGGTTTATTGTCTTTTTATTTTATCAGGAAAAATGGCGGTATTCCAGTAGTCACTAAATCATTAATTTATGTGGGTTTAGCTTTTAATAACTCAGCAAAATAAAAGGCCAAGCCCACTTCTTCTCCACCTGCCCAGCCAGCAACAGGCAGGGATCATGAAGACACGGGATATTCAGTCCTTCATGTGCATCCCAAGTCCAGCAGGAGCTTCCCCAGGTTCTATCCCTTCTATAATGCCATTTGCACCCTGAAAGTGATGCCTTTTCCTTAAAAACTAAAAACCAAACCAGGGTTTACAGGGAAAAGGGGTTTTTACCTCAGTATTTATTTCAGGATCCTGGGGTACAGTACTTTGTCCAGGTGGAATGCTCCAAAAATGCATGCACATCATCACACCAAAATGCACACAATTATAGGCCTTGCAAAATTAGCACATCTATCAAAGATTCCCCAGTGAGAGGCTGGAGTGAACCTCTTGTTCTGAGGAACCTTCCCCCTGGATGGGCCTATCTTAATTGACAAAAATGTGTTCTGGAGAGGCCCTTGGTGCCTGGGGCTCCCAGGATGTTTGCTCTCCTGGTTTAACAGTGCCATGGGGCTGAGCTGAGTTATCAGCCTTGGAAAGTTACAAGTGTGTAGGTGGAAAGCACTAAGAATACATAAAACTATATAAAAGAGTATGTAAGAGGGGTATAAAAGAAAAAGCAAAACATCATCCTGGCATCAAAAGAAGCTGGAAGTCCACTGTAGCTCCTTCCCACCTTTCAAAAATTTCCTAATTACCTAAACATGGGCAACATGGGTTGGTAGTTTAGCATTGTGGTAGAAGGTGGTACAAAACTGGCATTTGGATTTATTTAAAACAAATTAAACATGTCTCCCCTCTAAATCTGTATATGACACAAAACACATTTTTAATAAATCTCTCTTTCTTTGTTTGTATTCCATTTGTTTTTAAAAAATCTCTATGATATGTAGTAAGTATTAATATGAGAGTTTCTTAGCTACCAATGATGATTCTAGAAGCTGTGCATGTTCCCCTGTCTCTGAATGCTGCAGGACTACTGCTGTAGGTAACTCCCTGTTAAATGAGATGAGATATTGCTGCTTTATTTGTGAATTTATGTGAATAAATTAATAAATAATAATTTATGTGAATTGTGGTGTGACCAACAGAGTGACAGGAACTCATCAGATAAGCACCTGTCACACTGAACCAGATCAGACTCTTTCACAAAGAGGATAGAGCTTAATCAATTATAAATAATAACTGAGTAGATCACAGCTCATGTAACACCTGTAAATGCTCAAATGGGGAATGAAATACGCCATTTAAAGCAGAAAACATTGCTTTCATGTAAAATGCACATTATTTCCCTTCTGTCTTCAGTGGTTTGTGAGTGCATATACATATATATATATTTTATTGCTCTGCAGCTGGAGACCCCTTCACACAGTACAACAAAAGGGGAGCATCTCTGCCCTTGTGCTCTGGTCTGCAATTCTACATAGTTTTCATTACAATATGAAAAAATTATAAAATTCTCCTCTTGTAAAGATTAGAGGAAAAAATTAAAGCTCCAAGAAAAAGATACTATAATACCCACAGAATTTAGCCTGTTAGTGCTACAGACCTTCCCAGCAGAAGTTACACAAGGCAAGTTATTTCCACAGAAAGGAAAAATGCTACCATTTATCAATTAAATTTGTAATTTAACCACTCAAAGAAGTAAGCTAAGGAGAGACTTTTCTTCTTCTTTTTCATGCTGCCACTGGGGAATTAATTGGTATGATAGGTTCCTGAAAGAGAAGAGGAACAGGGTTTTTTTTTAACAGCAGAACACAACCATTCCATGAGGACTTGCTGATGAGAGCCAGGGAAAGCTTGGTGCCAGGGTGGTGTGGCACCAGGACATGTCACCAGGAGGGGCTGGGGTATCTCCAGCCCTGCAGAAATTCAAGAATTGAATGAGAGAACCCCCATTTACCTGAGCTCATCTTGGCGAGCGATAAAGCAGCGACTCCTTCCTAGCAGTTTGTAGGATTTCTGTCCTGTGCAGGAGTTACTGCCTCACATCATCAGTGTATGCACCACACTGGCCACTCACTTTGCTTTTAAGATAGTTTTGTCTCACTTTTGCCTTTAATAAGTAACACGGATGTGTTGCTGGCTTAGCAAAAACTTTCAGTTTGTTCCAAGTTATGAGCTACTTCTGCCTGCCTCTGCCTGTGGCTGTGTGCATCTCACGCTGAGCTGCAAAATTTAAACCTCTTCTTAAATACCAAGAGCTCCACAACTTTGCAACAGAACCACATTGTAAATGATGAGATATTAAGCCCTCCAGATGACAAGTAGCATACAGGCTGTGATTAATCCTTTCCCCCTCCTATTTCTACCACAGATTGCAGCCATTTCCTCCTGATGGTCTTTTAATATTAGAAGAAATGTAATACACACATAGTTACATGCGGGATTTAAAAATAACAAGTCCTCGGAGCCCATAATATTCCTGAAAGGGTTGATTCAGTAGATGTGAAGCTGCTCTTTTTCTAGCAGTGTCATGAGCACCATCCCAGACTGGGAAGAGAGGAAAGGAGAAGAGAATTAAGAGGAAAGGAAGGTTGGAATTGCTTTACCTTCCCATCACAGGCCTGATGGGAGGCAGCTGATGAGAAGATGAGATTCTTCACGACTCAGAAGATTTTTCACTAACTTTATGAACTGATGTGATGCAAATTTTCTCAAACAACTCTAACTTGCCCATGAGCACACTTGTACAATACACAGTAGTACAGTTTGTTGTGTAGTCTGCAGAAGAGAACTGTTGAGACAGCTTTTACATTTAGAACCTACCAATATATAAAAAATATATGTATTATGTTATACAACTGAAAACTTATATTGGTCTTTTCTAATTTTGTAATATAAAGACTGAAATTAATTTTTCATGAAACATAATTAGTTTTTGAGACTACATACTTGTGTTGAAGCATCCTGTAGAGTGTCTCAAGTTATATTTTCCTACCTAAGTTTATGGGGAAAAAATAAATTACTCTTGAGCTTTAAATGAAAAGCAAAACCTAATGAAAACGTTACTGTTTCAGAATCATGAGGAAAATCAGAACATTAAATATTTTGCACACTTGCACCTGTAAGATACATGCAAGCTAGTTATCCTTGATGAATATCTCACTAATTACTCTTGATTATGTAAAAGATGTACACGGGAGCAATAGAAGGAAAAAGAAATTTCTTAGCTCTTATTCTTTTCTTTCTCAAATTATCTGCCAGAAACAAACACGTACTTCATTATGGGATGATTAATGCTCTTCCAGCCTCACTTGATTTGACACCCTTCTGGTGCCTGTGCATTTCTGCTCCTCTCCAGTATCCCCTGCTGCAGGGTGCAGATAGCACTGTGGCTTACAGCTGAACAAGGCTCCAGGACTTTGACAAATAACAGGTTATGAAGCATAAATTAACACTTCTGTTGCTTTTGTTTTAAGATAACTGTGTTTTCTAAAGTTGACTTAATGGCTGCAGTGTTGCCATTGTGCAAAAACATTGTTTTAAGCCTGCAGAATTGCTGAGCGTTGCACGCTGAATATTTCACTGTGATAGCTACTAACCACGTGTGTAACAACAGCCTGGGCTTATTGCAAGCTGCAGGGTATTTTTTGTTAGCTTCAGCAAAAATCAGCTGAATATTCCATAAATATTAAGGACACACAAAGGAAACAACACAGAAATACAGAACTAGTGTCTCACCTATCAAAATAATTTTACCAGATAATGAAAAGAGCATGACACAGATTTCTACATCTGGAAAGTGGTTACAGAGTCTCTAGTTTAAAGGTATTTATTCAAAAATTCTAGGCCTGATTATTCTTGTCTTGAAGTCAATGCGGAAACTCCTGCTGAGCTCAGGGGGAGAAGAGGTTTCAAATCACCATGAAAATTTTCAGCAACACTTTAGAAAGCTTCCTTGGTCACAAAGATTAATGACAAGATTGGTATGCCTCACTTCTTTAGGGGCACTTCACCTTCACACCCCCTTCTGCACCAATTTTAAAAAACCCACCAAAACCACAAGCAGTGTTGTAAATCCTGACAAGACATGGTTATTCCCAGCACTGTTAGAGAAAAGGGCTCAACTCAGCCCTCTGGGAAGACCCAGGAGGCCATAAGTGTGGGGTGCCCTCAGCAGCCACAGCTCCGCTTCCCGGCTCTGGAGGGATAAACCAGCATGGATCATTTCAGACATCAGGTGCCCATTCCCTGGTTCCACAGCATTAGCCACCACTACTTCTTTCTCTCCAGCAGCAAAGTCTATGCAACCAGAAAAATCTTTCTGAGCATCACATATCCAATATTTTCCAATTTGACTCTGCTGCAACCAAAACACCGATTCAAGGAGAGACTGCTTCCTGATATTTTCAGGTGGGCACCAGTCACTGAATGAGAAATGTTGATTTGTGCTTTATTTTCTGGCCAGTTACAATTTTCTATGCATAAATACTGACAGCTCCAAAGCATTTCTTCTATACAGAGAGCTCACAGCTAATGGAAAAATCCCTGTCTGATCAGCATTCATATTCCATAAACCATTTCACAGGAGTAACCACTTCTACACCAAGAAGTCCCCTCGGAGAGGAGGTCACCTCTACACCTCTTTGGAGAGGGAAAATTGGATTTCCCTTTAGAATAGCTCTGCAGTGGGAGGTGATTAGGTTACAAAATGGATACTCCCATCAACACACAAGACTGGATGGCTCAGCTGTTAAAGCTGCTTTTTTTGCTCATTTTGGTGACCACTTTGCTGCATGAATAATGTACTTGGCACTTCTGAGTTCTTTGAGACTCCATCCAGCAACTCCTCACTCCAGTGCCCTCCAGCACCTACCAGTATCTGTTGGCATTTATGGGCTTTTCACTGTGGTCACTGTGTCTCCAGCACTGGAGTTCTCTGTAGGATCCTGCTGCTATTCTGATTCTTACTCTGAGTCCTGACCGCAGGAGGACACAATACCCTTTCTACAAGCAAATTAAAAATTGATAGCAGATATTTTTAGGCTATGTTTTCTAGTTTCAGCCTCTTTGGTCACTGACATTTTAGAAAAGTCTGCCACAGAGACTGAAATGAACCTACCAATTCTTAAATCTTTCTAATCTCTACTATGTGCACAATGACCAAAAATGAGGAATTAATATTTACAGTTAGGTCTTCTAAAGGTCATTTCCCATAACCCTTGAAGGATACACTAATAACTGATGGGCTGAAGAAGATACATGAATTCCCCCAAAGTGAGCCCTTTATTTTAGTTCTTTATGTCAGAGCTAAATCACAACCCGTTTCTCATATCAGTTTTATATTGGATCACTGAGCCGTTCGAAGCCTCTGCTCACAAATTGCTTCTCATCAGCAGGATCTGGTCCTTGCCAACATTGTCCCAGGACCATGACAAGCTTCCTCAAAGAACATAAATTCGACCAATGAAAACTGAGACAAGAATGAGCCTTTGCAAATTTTGACACATCTCAGCCACAGCAAAGTGGGACAGACAAAATCTTAGTTATCCTTAAGCCAACTTGTAATACTATACACACCAAGTCCATGGAGAAAAACACCAGATAACAGAAGAAATTGCTAAATATAAAGGCTGCATCTTCATCTTGCAAGGCATGATCAATTAATACCATGATTTGATACATGTTTTCAGTTTCAGTGATGCATAGGAAGTGTGTTGCAAAGTAGCTGTGGAAAAACACCACTGACATTACCATGAAGAGAAAAAGAGATGTTGGGCCAGCAAGTCTGTGTTTATGTGTATCTTCTACTGCCTCGCTGCTTCTGCAGAATGAAATGTTAGTAACTGCAGAGCAGGGATGTGTGTATCACCACACTACACTAATAAAGTGTTCCTTTAATTATCAGTAAACCACAGCTTGGAGGCTGCTGTGGGAAACCAGGACTGTAATAGACTGTGACAGAGACTCCCAAAAGGACAAGCACAAGTTCACAGCAGGGGCCTTGAAGGTGGAAGGAATGGGATGGCAGCAGGGTCTCAGAGCTATAAACAACTCACTAATGCTACATCACTGCTTGCTAGAGGAATGCAACTTTAAAATATGGATAAAAGTGAGTTCAGGGATAAAAAGAAAATGAAGCCCTGGTGAGGCCACATGAGGAGTGCTCTGTCCAGTTCTGGGATCCTCAGAGATCATGACATGGAGACATGGAGCTCCTGGAGCGGGTTCAGCAGAGGGTGACGAAGATGATTAAGGGACTGGAGCATGTCTCTTGAGGAAAGGCTGAGGGGGCTGGGGCTGTTCAGCCCTGAGAGGAGATGAGGAGGAACCTCATCCATGTCTGTCAGTGCCTGCAGGGATGTGTGAGAGGATGGACCAGGCTCTGCTCCATGGTGCCTGGCAACAGCACAGGAGGAGTAGGCAGAAACTGATGCTCAGAGAGTTCCACCTGAACATGAGAAAGAAATTCTTTCCTGTGCAGTGGCCAAGCACGGAGCAGATTGCCCAGAGAGGCTGTGGAATCTCCCGCACTGTAGATATTCCAGTCCTGTGCCATGTGGGCTGGATTGATCCTGCTTGAGCAGGGAGGCTGGACCAGATGACCCACTGTGGTCCCTTCCAACCTGACCCATCCCGGGATTCTGTGAAAAAGCCTCAAACAGATCTAAAAATTACTATATAAAAAATATTATATATAAAATTTGACTACATTATCATGAAACGCTGGATAAAGAGCAACTAAGTGGAACATGTATTTGTGCTAGTAAATACATTAAAATGTCCCCAAATGGACCTGAGTGAGGAGGAAGAAACCATCAACATTAACTTCACCTTCTTGCTGGCAAAGAGGATACCAACACCATACTCCCCCACACGAAGAACTCATATTGCTAACAACACCTCACTTTTCTTCTTCAGGAGGACCATTAACACCAGAAAAGGATCAGACACTAGAAAGCTTATTATATCTGTATCACTAGCAGGAATGAGCTCTTATAATTAGATAATCTGGACTGTAAGTGCCTGTATGATCATAATTGGCCTAATAATAATTCTTTCTGTAGGCTGTTAGACTTTTGTTCAAGCTAAACTAACAAATTCCTGGCTTTGCATGCTGGGTGTGTTTCTTTCACCCCCTTAAGTGCAGAAGGTGTTTGGCAGGGTACCCCAGCCTTGAGGAACACATGACAGAGCTGATGATGGGTTCAGCAGGTCCAGCTTTCTCTTTCAATAGAACCCAGAAGGAATTCATTGCAACATTTCTTTACCTCAGTCAGACATGAACCTATCAGGAGATAATTTGCCCTTGATTAAGAATCACCAGGAAATTAAGAAAAACAATAATTAACTAATAACGTAAAGCTCATTACTGAACGGAAATGTGCCCAAATCTCAGTCCACGTTCTTAAAGGCAGAAAGCAATTCCTAAGGAAAACTGACACTATCCTATTGTACCTTTTCTTTACAATAAGGACAGCAAGGATTCATCCACTCTCGTGATACAGGTTCTGATTTACAGGTGAGCCTTGCACAAGGATGACAGCACAGAGCACCACCTGCAGAACTGAACTCTGAAATCTGAACTGCCAAAAGCTCAAGGTTTGATGAAAAGAAGAAAAAAATGCCCATAAAAAGCCATCTAACTGGCACATAAATAACAGGGGCAATTAACTAGGTGGACATTCTGTATGTCTCAGCAGAAGACAGATCTAAAATGTCTATACTCCATGTGAAGGTATTTCTGGATAAAGCATTGCCACAGAAAATGGAAAATAAGAGCAGAAGCTTTATAAACTCAAATTCAATGTGATTGTATGTTTACAAAAGTTTAAAAAGTGCCTCCCTCTCTTTCCCTACAGCAAACTCAAAGAAACAAAGTGCTTAGCAACTAAGAACCATCAATGAGAGCTGTGAAACCCTTGCCTTCTCTTCCTATAAAGACAAGAAAAAAAAAAAAGAATCTTATTCTAAGAACTCCCAGCCCTGCAAACAAACCTCTTACCATCCTCAAGCACCACACAAGCACTGCTATAGCACTCCACAATTAATAAGTATTTACAGATCAGATTCTCTGATTTTTCACAAGATTTACACTATTGAATTGAAACAGGTGTCTTTGTTGGTCTTTAATTTGACAGAAGAACCTTGTGAGTGATCACCCTGTTTTCCTGGTTGATTCTACCAAAATATTTGTCTTTTTATTTTTGTCAACTACACAAACCTTTTTCTTTCTAGAAAGTCTTAGGGGCATTCTTTACGAAGAACAGAGGAAAACCTCTCTACAAATTTGGGTTAAAATTTCTTTATGTACTTCTTTTCCTATGAATAGCTATAGAAATACAGAGGCAAATCATGACATTTCCTTTGATCCTACCAAAATTTGGCTCTTTTCTCCCATGAAAGGTTATCTCCCATGAAAACACAGATGTTTCAGGTATCTGCTCTCAGTCTTCACAACATCCCTTAAAGCAAGCTGGGCTCAGATTGTTACTTCTGCCTTAAGGTTCCCACATTCCTCTTTCGAGATTTCTTACCAAAATGCTGCAGTGCCTCTGGGCTGGGATAGGAAAAAACTCTGGGGAGACACTTGTTTTTCCCTTCCACATCCTCTCCCTTTTTTTGTAAAATTGCCACAGATGAGGCTTAGGAAAGGTTTACAAAAGCAGCACTTTTCTCTCTCCACAAATTTTGGATTTATTGTTGGAATTCTCTCTCTCTCAATGCCATCAAAGTGACTCATCCTTTATGAAAGTCTTGAATCTATTCATCAAAATGTCATCCCCCAAAACTGTTTCTTGACTGCTTGTGCAGGATGCAACTATATAGTCACAAAGAGACTCAAAAAGGCTTAGGAACTTCATCAAGTTCCAAGGCTTAGACAGCTCCTGAACAAAACTTATAGACTCACCTCTAACACCAATATACATACATTAAAATGTGTCCCACTTACAGTAAAAAGCACAATTCAGCAGAATTTAAGCTGAAAGACTGACCATCCTTACCAGAGTGACACAAAACCTCAGCAGGTGAATGCACAGTACAGGGGGTGGTGAGAATGTCTGTAATTAAAGGGAGGCATGAACAAACAGGCTTTAAACAAAGAAATGCAGGAGACCCATTCACCATTTCTGTCCCTCACTCGGATTTACTGTACTGCCCAAGCTGCCAAACAAAACAGCCTGTGCTTTAAACTCTGCCTGAAAATCGAGTCAGTGGGAAGCAGCTGCCATGAAAAGCCTTGCACAGTACTGACACTGCATCTCATTTCTGATTTGAGACTGCTTAGAATGGGCTGCAACCCCCATGGCCCATTTCATATTGTCCTGTCTCAAGAGAGGCACGGAGATAAGCAAAGTCATAGATCACTCCCAGCATAAGGCAGGAGAAGAGTTCAGCTTCATCACTCCAAGTATTTCTTCAGATGAAGTGGCAGACAAACACGGGACTTCTTTCAGGGCCATTTCCCATTTCACTGTTCTGCAAAGGCAGCACTAGAGCCTGGTTTGTGCAGCAAAACCTGCACCTGGACTAGGAAGGAGCTTCCCAGATTTTGAGGAAGCAGGTCCCCAAGTGAGCTGCTGGAAGACAACTAAAGCTCATCCTGGATCCCACTGCCCAAATCTGCATTAAAAGAAATAAATTTCTAGAAGATCACTAAAGATGGAACTAAAGTAATAGCTACTTAGTTTTAATAAGTTGGTTAAAGTTCTATAGTGTTTTCTGTTCTCATGAAATCTTACTAATGTACAGCACCTTACTGCATAATTTGAATGGAGCTATGCATTGAACCTACATCTTACACTAAGGTTTCAGCACTTTTTATTCCCCTCTAAAATTTAAGAAAGGTAATCAGACAGAGGGTGAAAAATTCCTTTGTGAAGAAAAAACATATTTTATAACCACATGAAATATAAGGACTGCTGAAGTAATTTTTCATAACTTAAAGTATCTCTTGCATTAAAATCTCAGTATTTTGCAGTGTTAAATCTTCAAGCTTTCATTCAATCAGTAAAGATGGTGAAGTGCGAGAACAAATTCTGTGAAAACCTGAACTTGGATCTTTGGCTCCCCACCAGAAATTCAGAGCCTTCCCTGAGACACCACATACACTCAGCTGCACCTGACAAAAGCACGAGGTGAATCTATTCAGCCAACTCGTGCACATTTAAGCAGTGAAAGTCCCCAGCAGCTCTCACCCCTGAAACCAGAGCTAGTGCTTTCCACCAGGCAATCATGAGTCTGATCCAATCACAGGTAGAAGCCTCACACCCTCACAAGCAGAGCTGTGACTTGCTTTCTTCTTTTAACAGATGTTGTGGAACAAATCTCATGTGCCTACAAGGAGAACGCATCACTTTGATGCTGGGGACTCTGGCTTCTGCCTGGGGCAGTATCACTAACAATAAATCATTCTGTTTGAAATTCCTGCTGACCTTCAAGACACCAGCTGGTGCCCTGTGCACAGCACATCTGCAGTCTGTGTCCAGATTTCTGCTTAGTGCCAGCACCTCTCCAATTTCCACCCTGGCAGAATTCTCCAGCCAGTGACACATTAGAGAAGAGCCTAATAACTCAATCTTCCAGCAGCAAATGACCAATGGGATGTAACATTCAGGAAAGACTCAGTCCTGATACTTTTTATAACCATTCACATTTAAAATAGTTGATCCTTCCCCTCTTGGGCAGCTCCTCAGCTATATCTGATCTGTCACAATGGCCCTCTGAATTGGGATTATGATGGAAAAGACTTTCATGTTCTCACTCTTAATCCTAAAGGCAATGGGAGAACCTGGGGTGACAGTTATATTTTATAAGAACTGTTGTTTCTGGTCCTGGCAATTAGGGAAGCCAGAGTTGGCAGCTTGGTTTTGCAGGCTCAGCCCAACAGAGATATGAAAAGTAAACTCTAATTACTACTGATTTTCACAGTTTTGCCTTTCTCTCTTGAGCATCCTGAACATAGTGGATCCATTACACTATTTTAACACAGTCAAGATACTGAAGAGCAACAGTTTATTGGCCCCTCCCATTTACTGTGTGATGCACACATTATTGTAACTTCACCATTTTCCAGGTCACAGGGAGAAAAACTTCAATTCAGGAGCACATTAGAGAAGTCATCAGAAACAACAAAACCCTACATCAAAACACATAAGACTGCCCCAAATAATATTCTGCTACTGCACTTTTAGCAAGTGGAAGGAAAAGCATTGCTTTTGACTAGTGTTCTATTAAATGTGCTCTGATTAGTGCTGTTCATCTGCTGACTTGTAATCAAATGCAGAAACCAGTGATTTCTGGTGGCTCAAGGACTCAAATACAGACAGCAGTATTTCCTTACCCCAAACCTGTGATTCCAATAACAATCAATTCTACAGTGTTACAGTGGGGAGTTTGATTCTTTTCCAGGCACTGGGGTTGAGGAGTACACTGTACCATCACTGGAACACAACTGCTCTGGGCTCAGACAGTGGCAGCTGTCTGACAGTGCACACCAATTACACCAAACAGTGAGGATGGGAAGGTAAAAAGCCACTGTCCCCAGCTGAAGCTGCAGGGGGGATTAATGTAAGGTCCTCTAAACACCTGCCTGGATTTTGGCCAGTGCACAGCTGGAGCTATGACCCTGGCTCCTTGGCAAACAGCCTGGGAACTGCAGTTTCTGTGGGGGTCAAGGTCTTGGGTTTGTGTCTCTAAGGCAGCAACTCCAGCAGCACAGTTATACTGCTCCAGTGCCAACTCCAAGGAAAATGTGCCGCCAGACTCAGCCCCACCCTGTCCTGGAGCACATAAATGTTAATTAGAAGCCTTCTTTTAGAAATTATGAGATGCTCTAGTCCTGCACAGTGTGAGATTTGATGAGATTAGAGCACTGCGTGGTACAGCTAATAAATCAGTTTACTGTACTACCTCATTTCTTTAATGAAGAGCAAATACCCAAGCCTTAGTAAAGCAAGAGTCCCAGGTGTACACTTGCTAAGCAAAGTGCTGGATTTAATTTTTCTTGTATTCCTCCCAAACAGGGAGCACTGACCTACTGCTCGTCATTAGAGAATGCTCTCCTGTCAGGGGGTCAGTGCTAAGTGCAAAGTTTGATGTCAGAATTAAAAAACATAGAAGAGATAAGTGGCAAGGCCATTATGGGAGAATAACTAGGATAGTTTTCATAAGGGAATAACTTTTAAAAGCTGACAAGAGCTGTCAAGGTGTCAGGCCTGGAGAAGAGCCAGCACAATTAACATACCCCAGGCTTCAATCTACTAGACAGGGAGAAAGCAGGATTTATTTTGGACAATTACAAGTTAATAAATGGAAGTGTCGGTTTCTCTGTAGAGCACCCATTAAAGCCTACTAAAGGTCAAAACCTCCTAGAGTTTCTGCCATGGTAGGCAACACACTACCATCATTTTATATTTCAAGCAATTTTATTGTCAATGACAGCAGTTATAAACGTGCAAGAAAATATTTTTCTTAGCAAGTATACTAAGAAGAAATCATCTGTGCTCCCAGAAGTGACTTATATTTTAAGATTTTTATTACGAGCTCTGCGGGGTTTATTTATTTATTATTTTTCCAAACCACACGCGTGTGAATGAGAGCAAGAAGAGCTCAGGAGGGCAGGCCACCCCACATCCTTACATCCTCCAGCTACACAAAATCCTGGCCTGTCGGAGTCCAGGGAAGCCTGAAAGCTTCTCCTGCTCCTCTGGTGGTTTCTTTATAGCCCCAGAGCTCCTCAAAAGTGGCCTAGCCAGCGACCTAGGCTTTTGGAGAAGCTCTCTCCATTTTTGGGAGAACCAAAGAGAGGTGAAGAGATTTTTGTTTAGTGTACCACAGAGAGTTTAGTTGTAGTTTTTAGGATCTTGCTCTATGTATTATATAGGGACAAGATGGAGATTTTTGGGTGTGGTTTTTCCTTCTTTCTTCTTCGCCTCTCTCCTCATTCTCTTCCTCTCTTCTCTGACACCAGTTCCTGTGGTGTGTTGGTTGGTGGAAAAAAGTTAGCATTGAAAAGACATATCAATAAGATGAGGGTTTACTGGTGTTGAAAA